>JAVJIF010014321.1:0-85032 GCA_038442645.1 Agave tequilana | reverse complement strand
GTTTTTTGATATTAGAATGGGAGTTTTATCTTTGACTATCACACTAGTGGTAACATTTTTTTTGTGACAGTTATTATTTCTTTGACCTTAATGTTTAATGTAATATGTACTAATGGTAAGATTCTTTCTTTGAGTGTTTCTGAGGTGATATTATTTACTGCAATTGCTTCTGTCAATTGTATTGCTTGTCGAATACTATGTTCTGTTTGGTGAGGTCCTTCAAGAATCAAGATGCGATATTGTGGTGCTAATTGATGTGGATTTTGGACATATGTCTACTCTTACTGTAAAAATTAGATTTTTGCATCTCGTAAATCTTAAGGTAGGGGATTTTGGTTCTCTAATTCAATACCTATTCTATCTTCTTTCATTACCATCCTCTCGCTCCTCTACTAGCACCATCACCATTGCCTCTTTCATGCCGGCCTTCATTATCCTATGAGTGTGATCACAAACTTTCTCTTCGATTATGTTTCTACTTGTAACTTAGGAGGAGGAGGAGGAGGAGGAGGGGTAATTTGGGGATTTTAATTTTTTTTCCTTCAAAGTATATTGAAAAAAAGAAGAAGAAAAGTTTAGGGTCTTAAATATGAGAGAAAAATTGTATGAGGTATTAAGCATGAGAGAAAATAGTATGGGGGTGTTGAACTTAAATTTAAGGGAAACTTTGATGTATTTTTTCGTAAAAATAAGCCCTTTTCTTTTAATTTTCTTTTCTTCTCTTCAATATAGACGAGATGTTATGTTAGCTTACTTCTCGAGGGCTTTTAGAAACCAGGTGACAAAATAGTGTTATTTTGGTTCATGAAGATGTTGTGCTTTGGTCTGTAGTTAAAAAAAAAAAAAAAACAATGAAATTTTTGTGAATTTGGTGATAATCTGCAGACAAGATTATGTTTTAGCCTTTCAGGAAGAAGAGCGATTCCATAAGTTTTAGTATAAGCATGCAGTAGTTCAAAATTTCTTTTGTTAGAAATTATTGGTTTTGGAAAGAGAGAGTTAGGAAGTTTTTGGGATAAGTGATGTGAGAATTAGGAACTTGTATGATTAGGTCTTTATTGGAAATTATTACTGCTATTCTCAATTGTCACTCTTCAGCATTTTCTACCTTTTTATTTTTTTATGTATTTTTTTTGGTTTCATAGGCTTTGGTGACGCCTTGGTGTGTTCTTTCCGAATGTAAGGCTTCTAAGGTTTGGAGCAATAATTTCTTCATTGTAGGTCATCCTGGATATTGCTTTTAGTTAAAATACAAATATGTACCATGTCCAGTTTCTTTGTGGGAGGTAGTTATAGACAATTGGTATTTTTGGTTTTATGATGTAGAAAGGTTTGGCAAACTTTTGGAAAGGGTGTCTGCACTGTAGGACTTTGCATAATATTTTTATATATGGAAAACATGGATTTTGGTTCTTCAAGAAGGCGCTTATAAGATGTGTCTTTTGTTTTGGTTGTGTAGGTCATCTATAACAGGGAAACAGATATGAGTCGTGGTTTTGGGTTTGTGACTATGAGTACTGTAGAAGAAGCAGAGAAAGCTGTTGAGATGTTCCATCGTTATGTAAGTTTCCTTAAACTTACATAACCAGGTTTCTTTGTTTTTGAAGTTTATATGTCTTATCTGCCTTGTATTTGAGTAGTCTTTTGTGGTTACTGTTTCTTTCTTCTGATGTTATTTCCCAAGTAGCTCTAAGAGATTTAATGCAACCTTTTATTACATTAGCATTGTTTTTTTTTTTCATTATGTTTTCTTAATTGCTAGTTTTGTTGATCTACTTGCTATGTTGGCTATGTGCATCTAATTTCTTGACAGGCAATCATTTAGTTTGAATTCCAGAATTACCAAGCTAAAGTACCTAATGCGATTGTTTTCACATTTCTTGATGTTACCTCCCCTACCCTACACCCACCCAATCACCACCACCACGACTACCCTTGTTGAAATATACATAATGGTTCTCTGCGAAAACCTACTTTGCCTCGAAGAAAATAGTTTGTGATTTTTGTAAAAATATCATAAGAATGGTCAATTTATGTGTTTTTACATTTAAACTTTAATTCCAAGATTATATCAAACTTTACAATCATATTCTTTGCATGACTCCAAGTACATTCGTAATCATTTACTTCTTTTGTATTATGTTATTCATGTAAACTAATAGTAATTTTCTATTTTATGTTATAACGTTTTATTTTTCATTATTGGTTGGGGACGTCGTGCACAAGTGGGGTTGCTCTTGGTGACCGCTCAGATCTGATTTGTGAAAACTCGAATATGACCAAAACTTAAGCTTGGTTCAGGTTTGTTAATCCAGGTCCACATTAATTATTTTATGAACTTGCCCAGCCCGCCCATTGATCAGTTCGGTTGCTGTTTAGGCAGGTGGATCATTTTTTCCTAAGAATCCCCCCCCACCCCCCCCCCCCCCCCAACAAAAAAAAAAAAAAAACAAAAAACAAAAAACAAAAGACCCAAAAAAAAAAAAAAAAAAAGCCCCTTGTCGTGCCAGGAAATCAATTAAATTTTTTTCTGAGCAGAGATCTGATGCAACTGAATGAAGTGGAGATCCGATGCAATCTAAGATGGTTCATTTCAGATAGTTTTTATTTTTTGTTGTTATCAAGGAAGAACGGTCTTTCTGGAGGAGTGTCATTGTTAGTTTCTTTGTAAAGCTAACAATTATTATGTTGGGCCATAGTTCAAGGCAGATGTATGATATGTTGCGGGTGTTGGTACGATATAGCTTTGCCTATGTCCTATTAACTTATAATAAAGCAATTCCTGCCTCATATGAAAATCTGAAGTACATTATTACTTAACTACTTATGACCCCATTGGATTGGACATGTTGCACTGAATGGATCAGTAGGACACCATGAACCTAGGAAGCATCTTTTGTTGATCTTTTTTTCTGTTCTTAACCTGAGAAATCTGTGGAACCTTCGGCTTCTGTGAGCATAGCTGCGGGCCTCACTCAGCTAAGGCCCTCCAATGATCAAGTAGGTCTTAGATCAAGTGGACAGAATAAAGAGCAAGAAAACAGAGAGCAAAAGCAGTAGAGCATGTGCTGTTATGAGGTCTGACCACCTATTTCTGCGCTGATGTTGTTCTGGAGGTGGTTGAGCTCAATGTTGTGGAAAGTGAAAGCGGGACAAATCGGGTGACAGGGCTTAAGACTTTAGTGGGTTTTAGCAGCAAAAAGTGCCATAGTTTTTTTTTGGAAAATAATAAACAGTGAAAAAGAAAAATAGGAAAAAAGTAAAAATTAAGAAATTTCATAACTAATAAAGAAAACAACAAAGTAACACATGAATATTTTCATATTGTTGACATGATGTTAAGAATTAGGAGAGTCTTGTTGACACGAGAACATTGCCTAATACACAGAAATAGTGGAAACATAGGAATACATTTGTCAGGAAAACTATGTAAGATGGTTATCTTAAGTAATTAGCTGGTTTTAGATTTTAATTTTTTAGAATAAATTCTGGGTATTTCACTTTCTTATACATGAAGAGACCAACACAAGAGGTACTTATATTTTTCTCCAATTTTTGATTCCTATCTGCACTATTCAGTTTGTATTCATGCGCTCTGCACTAGTTTCCACCATATATTGGTACTGATCCTACTGGATTTGATATAGTCTATTCATTGAAAGAAAACAGCTCCTATCCCTTCCTATCTTCTCTGGTACATCCTACATGAATTTCATACTGAGGGAATCTGGCATGATAATGATGGATATAAAATAATTTTCAGGCTCACTCAGTTATTTTGGTTAGCCCTGGTTATATGCCGGTTAGCTAAAGTGATAATATAGTAATGTTGTAGTTGTCATCTCATTTCAGCCTTTGTATGCCACAAACAAATGATTAGGGGGCTTGAGCTGTTTTATGTTTATTATTAAATTTGCTAACTTTATTTATTTTTGTTTGTGTCTGACAACCTACAGCTGTGCATTTTTCACATTTAGCATCAGGCTAACACCCTGCGTTAATTAGCAATATTTGAGAATTGTTAATGCTTAAACTTTCATTAAATAATCACACTCTTTCTCAAAAATTTAATCATAATACTCTGTGGTTCTGATTCGAAATGCTTATTGCACTGGGGACAGGATGTCAACGGCAGACTTCTAACTGTAAACAAGGCAGCTCCCAGAGGGGCCCGTCCTGAGAGAACACCTCAAGAGTTTGAGCCATCTTTCAGGATTTATGTTGGGAATTTGCCATGGCAAGTGGATGATGCTCGCTTGGAGCAAGTCTTTAGTGAACATGGTAAAGTGCTAAGTGCAAGGGTTGTTTATGACAGAGAGACTGGACGGTCTCGTGGGTTTGGTTTTGTGACAATGGCCACACAAACTGAATTGGATGATGCAATTGCTGCTCTTGATGGACAGGTGCGTTCACTCCCACCAGCATATTCAATTTGCTTTGTTTCTTGATAGACATAGTATATGCCTGTTAACAAACATACAAGTATTTTATAGTGTAATACTTTTATACTTTGGAAAATCTACTCATGGCCCCCTCCCTAAAAACTGGGTGACATACAGGGGTCTGCATGTTGGCCTGTGTGTCAGAGAATAGGTAGGATTCCCCAATTAGCAAGGAAAGTATTTTTTTTCTGTTTTGTAAAACCACTATTTTATTGTTGTAAAAAGCCCTACAAAACTTGGTTTTTAGTCCTGCCAGTCTGGGACAGTTTACCCAATCTTTATTTTTTGTATTTATGATCTTATATTGATATTTATTCTGGTCTTTAAGATTTTAGTTTAATTTCTTTTTTTGTATTATTAGTTGCACAATTTCTCAGCAGTAGCCATTAGGGGCAGTTTGGAGCCTGCTTTTAGTTGTGTATTTTTGTTGGGATCTTGAATATTTTAATATTAGTTTCTTATTTGCATTTTTATTTGCGTAATTTCTAATATTTTGTGGGTATAGTAGAAGGTTTTGCGTATCTATTGGCATTTTACTCACTTGAGTCATTATTTTATTTATTATTTATTTCATTTTTCCTGTTTTTACCTTTTACTTTTCTTTTATTTTTCAAATATGTCCATGCCGCTTTTGCTGTAAAGAGTTGAAGCTTTCCTTGCCCTTTGCTCCCACTTCACTTTAGCCAATCATTGGAAGTGATAAATAATATTCTGTTGGAGAGTTCAAAAGTATCCATTGTCTTGAATATTTTGTTAAGCTGACGTAGCCTATCTAAAATCTGAGTTAACTTTTGCTTGAGTAGTTTGGTTGGTAACTCAGAGATGCATACACTAACAAAGAAAACACCAATTAACGTTATTCAATGGAATGTTCCTCTGTTCGGCATCCATACATTTTTACTTGGCCTCACTTTGGATCTACAAGCGATTCACTGAGCTTGCATTTGAATAGGTGTCAAAATGGCCAATGTGCAACTACTATAATTGGAAATTTCACAAGATGAGGAGAATTTGGGGACTTTATTTGTTTCTTCATGTTACTTGTCCATTTTTCTTGTTTCAGTTGTATTTCTGTGACTAAGACAATGTTAAAATATTTCAATTCTACAAATCCAATAATTTGCAGGGGAAGGAAAAACATGTTTTAAAATAAAAGATTTAAATGCAGCCCTAAAATCACCTGAGTGATGCATTCAAATGTTGAATGCATGGTTTCAAATATTGGTGATTCTGATATAATATAGCGGTGATATTGAATCGGGGTTTTGGTTTTTGAGGTACTTGATACGATATTATTACCTAATATCCAGTCATTTTGCCTATAATAATGGCCAATATTTATGATATAGATACTAAAAATCATTTGCCAAAATTGATGCTGGTACTATGGTTGAATGTAGTTTTCATCTGCATGTGGAATCAGAATATATATTTTTGTATGGAATATCTTTATTGGAGTAATCATGTCTTTGCGTCTACGTGATATTTTGTTGGTTGTTACAGAGTTTGGATGGTCGGGCTCTTAGAGTGAATGTTGCTGAGGAGAGACCCCGACGTTCCTCCTTTTGATTTGGATGAAAGAAGCATTTCTGAATCGTGTAGGTCAGTTTCAATGATGTGAGGGGTTTGTTATGATTCGATTTAATTGTACTTCCGCTATAGGAGACTTTCGTTGCATTTTGTTTTAAAGGGTTTTTCTTTTTAATTACTCTTAACATTTCTTGTTTATTGGCAACCATATGATAATGCCTTTACATTCTACCTTGATGTGGTTTAACTTATTTGTTTCTTGGATGGTATTTAGAGTTATGGCAGACAGGTGTCTTTCAGTTTATCCTAATAAGTGAATATGTTATATAATTATATAATTCACTTGCGAAAATTTTTGGAGTATTTCTCTCTAGTTTATGGAAATGAACTTTGTTGAATCATAAATGACCTGAAACAAAACCATCCACAGAACAATCTTTACAAAGGAGGCACAAGCCAATCAAGCTGATCGGGCAACATTCAACGATATGGATTGTTTGAATGTACTCCTATTATGCTTGTACTCATCACCTCATATTTTGCCTTGATTACATGCATGGATTAAGTTCAAAGCAAAATGGTACCATACCATTCTGCTTCAGACTACTCTGTGTTATACGCAGTTTGTACTTGACTTAATTCATGGCTTCCTAGGTGTATATAAAGCAGATGCTCTCAAAATCCATGTGCTGTGTGTGATTGAAAGCTGCCAGGCGACGTAAGGGGAACTAGATAAATTGCTGCGGAGTTTTGCATCCTTTTACAGTACCATCAACTTTCAGGATTATGCAACTAGTGATTTTGAAGTTTATAATGATTTGGTTGTATCTTTGTTGCTTGCATGTATGCAGATGATTTTAGCATTGTGTTCTACAGCGAAAATTTATCAATGGTATTTAGAATCTTGTTCCTTGTTTCTCAGAGGTTGGTAGTAAAAGATGCGTGGTTC
This sequence comes from Agave tequilana, assembly GCA_038442645.1. Classification (NCBI taxonomy): domain Eukaryota; kingdom Viridiplantae; phylum Streptophyta; class Magnoliopsida; order Asparagales; family Asparagaceae; genus Agave; species Agave tequilana. Next base: position 78,111 of record JAVJIF010014321.1, on the reverse strand, counting down.
CTTTATGTTTTCAGGTTGTTTTGCAGGTTCTGCTCAAAACTGCTGGTTGTATGCTGACTGAAGCGCGACCTGATAATACTTGTACCCTCACTACAGCATATAATGATTATTACAATTGAATTGGACATTGATCGAGTAAGTCAATAAGAAAGTTGATGAGAGATTCAGGATCTTTAGGCTGGTAGTTAGAATTTTAATTTATCATTTTCTTTTGGAGTATTTTTATTATTATTGATTAACTTGCCTAATTTAAAAAAATGATTTTAAGTTGTTCTCAGTTAAGTGACAAGGCCATCTCCTTCCTCCTCCACTTTGTTCTCTCTAAAATCAGACTCTCAGTAAAAGTTTATGACAGAAAAGGAAATGAAATCTCCTCTCAAATTCAGACTCCTCTTCTTTCTTATTCCCACTCAGAATCAAACCGTTGTAGAATCCTATGCCTATTTCCTTCATCATCGTCGTTATCAATGTCCTCACCAGGACGTGGACACCAGCCATGTTCATATCACTCCAAAAGTCCCCTATCATTTTCATTTGAGTGTTTCCTTAAATTCACGTCTTTTCAAAGGAGTACTAATGGGCAACATTCATTTAAGTCTAACCAATTTTTGACAATCAAATTTATTGCGCGGTCGGATTCTTCTTGGACATCCACAAAGGAACATCACAATAAGGGCGTGTTTGGCCGCTGGAAAGAGAGGTGAGGAAGAAAGCGTGGGTCCTCAAGTATCAGAATTTTTTTTTTTGTTTTAGAGTTTTGTGGAAGAAAATCTGACACATCACTGTCGGTGTAAAAAGATGAGGTGGAGCATAATATTTTTTTTCTTGGGACAAACAAACCACTTGAAGGAAAGAAGAAAAAAGGTGGATCCAACAGTGTCAAAAGTAAAAAATTAGAGTTTTTCTCCACTTTCAGGGCACCAAGAGAAAGATATTTGCACTTGTACACGATATAGAAGTATTTTCGCAAGCATTGAAGCACCGATTTCTCAACAGATTTCCCAACATATTCTTTCCGCATGAATGCCATAGTTTTCTGCATGAAATGTTGAAGCAGATAGCGTCTATATACTACGAAAGAATTAGGTTAAAGGTGAAGCAGAGAGCGTTTATATATATGAAAGAATTAGGTTAAAGGTGAAGCAGGGTTGAGTTGAGTTACATTAGCAGTGTATACAGGCACAGAGGCAAACAGAGCGTAAACAGAAATCGATTTCATTTTTTCTCTTTAGGCCCCAACTTGTAAACACGCTTGATAAAAAGAAGCTCAGGGATAGGCCAAGACTCATTCCTTGAGCTCGTTTGTCTATTAAATAAAAGGTTAATTGCATATACACTCCTATAGTATAGTATAAACACTGAAGCACTAATAACCCTCAACATTTTTTTATTAGCAGGCAGACCCCTTGACTCCTAATATCCTGGCTCCTAATATTAGCAGACAGACCCTCTGGGTCAATTTCTGTTTAGGAGCCAGGGGGTTTGTTTGCTAATAAAAAAAATTGAGGAATTATTAGTACTCCAGTGTTTATAATACAAGAGGTGTATATGCAATTAATCCTTAAATAAATCGAGCTAAATGTAACTTTTGCTCGTTTAAACGAACGAACACAAGCAATCCAATGATCGGCTTGTTCAACTCGATTTGCAAAGTACTCTCTCTGGTTCCAATCCTATTAGAAGCATAACGCAAGTTTTATGTTGCAGACTCTTAACCGTTCACAAAAATAGTGGATGATTACAGCGTTGCATTGGACGCCAATCTAATACGAAAGCTATTGACTTCTTCTTGTTAGATGACTTGTCATTTTCTTTTGATTTTTTTTTTTCTTCTTCTTCTAGATATGTTTAGATCTTCTCTATTTAGAAAAACATCTGAAAACTGTATTCATTATACTAATTAACTAGTGGTGGCAATGCGTAGGGTAAGGGTAAAACAGGTTGGTTGCTTAAGGTAAGGGTAGGGTAATGGGTAGGGATAGCGTAATTTAGAAATTACGATTACCCTACCCTATAGAGTAATGTTTAAAATTTTCTTTTACCCTAAAGGGTAAACGAGAAAAACGAGTAGAATACTTTAAAGTTTACTTAAAAAAAGCAAACAAATAAGCAAACAAATAAAAAAAATGCAATTCAAGGCCAAATAGCGGCATTACCATTAAGTAAAATAAGATTTAGGCCCCAATTAACTGTAATTTATATATCCAAACAACTTAAATGCAAAGTAATTAGGTAATTGTTTACTCACGCACATTAAAAAAAACTAAAATTGGTTTAAAAATACATAAACAATCTATTGGAAGCATCTCACTCTCTCCCGTTTTCTAACGAAATTGGGGAAAGATTAGAAAAATTAATTGGAGACTTTACACTAGAAATGCTTGAAATATTAATGATATTAATATTATCTATTTATTTATTTAAGCAGGCAAATGGGTCAATGGGCAGTAAGAAATTCTTACCCTTACCCTACTTGTTTGGATAAACGTGTTAAAAACTCTTACTCTTACGGTAGTGGTTAAAAATTGACACTATCAAGATGTTGATACGTGTCCAAGCGACCATCCACCCCATTCGAAGCAACCATCCCATCCAGTTCATTCAGCTGCCTCCATCATTTAGATCCTCTCGGAATTTCATCACTTCCCAACAATATATTCATCCCAAAAGGCTCCACCTCATCTCAGAGCTACCTCCCATCCCGGAGAGATCCGTCCGAGGCCTCCAGTGTTCCAGATGTCACCTCGGGGTTTTCAAGCAATAGCAACCGAGATTTTCGCCTAAAGTCACGCCGCTCCATCTCCCCCCACGTTGAAGACATGTAACATCCCTACATTAAGAGCGGGCAGTTATAGAAAGAAACAAGCTTTCCTGCATGAGATCCTAACAGTTCAGCGCCCATAATCACTGTTGTTACAACCAACTGGCATGTTTAGATCGTGCAGTTACGAAGAACTCGCCAGCTACCTGCAGAGAATACATATGAACCGCCTTCTCTAATGAGGGGGAGGAAAAAAGACCGGACCAAACATTCTTCACCTTGTAGAAATCCTCCTTCTTCCTTGACCTAAGAATCCCGACAAAAAAACCTTGCAGAGAATCCCTATAATTTTAGACCTCACATATTATAGTGGAATTCTCCTCCTACTCCATGTGGTTTTTCCCGCATAGATTTTTCACGTAAAAATCTTGTGTCACTGCATGTTCTCTGTGTTGTGATTTTTTACTTTACACATACACTCATAATCTCCTAATCTTTTTACTTGTAATGTGTGATCGATCGTCTAATAATACACAGCGGAAAATTTGCACCACAAATTGGTGCTTTCATTAAGATTTGAGTCTCAACCTCAAGTTCTCTCCCCCCAAGATCTTCCTCAAAAAGCCTCTACAACAGCGACGATGGCCCCATGAAAGCTCGCCCTCACTGTCAACGGCGCAACATCCAAAGGTAAGATCGTCAGCATCGTTGGGAGCACGATCCCAACCTACCGACGATCAACCATGTACCATCGAGGACACTGGTTTCTCCTCACCTTAGGAATTGACCGTCAGTGTCCAATCGCAACAGTAGCATAAAGACCGACTCCTTCAGATGCTCAATATGAAAGAGCATATGAAGGAACAATAAGCCCAGATTGCTACTCTCTAGAATAACCAGCCACCAACACAGAGAGCGAGCCTCAAGTCAGTGGATCACACGACCTACAAGCCCTTGACGAGCTAATCCAGAAACATATCGCAAAAGCCAAGCTGCAAAGGAGTCTAACGCCCTCAATCGACAAAGTCTCTAATTCTCCTCTCTCTAAGGAGATCCAGGAGTGGCGAGTTCCCAAAGAAGTTCTCAACTCCAACCTTTGACTACTACTTCGGAGTGAGCGATCCAGTTCAACACATCTGGCACTTCCGAGATAAGAAGGTGATATGCTCCCGCATTGATCCGATCATGTGCCTCACCTTCCCTTCCCGCCTGAAAGGTACAGCCTCATATTGGTTCTATCCCTTCCTCCCAACTCTCTCTACAACTTCGAGGAGGTAACAGGAGTGTTTCTCACTCAATACGCCTTTCGCCGAGAAGTCTATCACCTCCTCTCCGTCAAGATGAGGCAAGGTGATAACCTCAAGTCGTACATCGGCTTCTTCCAAAGCCAACTCGCTAAGGTCCCCAGCTGCGATGAGGAGGTCTCTGCACTTGCGTTCATCAGTGGATTGTAAATGTCTCACCCCCTGTACAAACACCTCTTGAAGCACAATGTCACTCGGATAAGCGAGGTTCTCTCCAGAGCATAACCTTATATCCAGCTAGAAGAAGCGATGAAGACTTCCTTCAATCATCCACAAAGCCTGGTAATGGCGAAGGAAAGTCGAAGTCTTCGCATGAAGCCTCCCCCATGTCCAAGATGGAAACTGGGGGCAGCTTGCCTTCAAGAGACTAGCACTCCCGGCTCCATCGAGTCCACTCTGAACCTTCAGATCGGAACAACACTTTATTCCATCGAGATTCCCCATCAACCAGATTTATAATACCATCAAAGACCAAGCTTGGGTCAGGCACCCGAAGCCAATCCAGTATGATCCTATTCTCCCCATAGTAGAGGAGTATTACTCCTTCCACGATAGTAAGGGACAAGACTGCTCACTGCAAAATTCTCCGATGGTGCCTGGAATAACTTATTTGCTAAGGCTTCCTTAAAGAGTACATTCATACCCCCGAAGCGGCCTCCAGACCTGAACAGCTCAACGCTCCACCGCGTATCCAACCACAACACCTAACCACTCAGTACAAAGCAATTGAGTAAGCCAATTCCTCCTCCAAAGATAGAGAAGTAATTCAACCAATAGCACTCCATGCATTTCTATTAAAGCACAAGAATTTTATTTTAAATCGATAAAATAAAATGCATTTTTGCTCCTAACCATTTCGTGCCACCCCCTTGATGGGAGTATCCCTCATCAGTCTTTGTCGCTTGTACATCCCGAAGTGGGAGTGTCACCCACTCAGAATCGTCAACACAAGCATCGACCTACAAGCTCCCTTCTCGATTAGCCTACGGGAATCGATATCCTCCGTTGTGGGAGTGTCCCCACTCGGAGTCTCTACCATGCTAATGGGAGTATCCCCCATCAGTCTCTGTCGCTTGTACATTCTGAAGTGGGAGTGTCCCCCACTCAGGAGTCGGCTACACAAGCACTAGCCTATGAGCTCCCTTCTGGATTAGCTTGATGGAATTCCCCCACTCAAAAACTATTGACCCAACTCTGCTGATGGGATTTTCCCCACTCGAAGGTACCAGATCGCCACTTCACTGCTGGGATTTTTCCATTTGGAGTAAACACATCAAATCTATTGTTAGGTGACACCCCCACTTTAGGCCCTTTCCAATTTGCAAGTAAATGATCCGGAGAACCTATGATTGCATGGATCATAAGGTATATACATGAGGATTTCTTTTTTTGGATTATCCCTTTGATGTATTAGGTTCATGTAATCACAGTTTGGAAGTGCCGAGGATACCAGAGAAGGCACGATTACCCAGATATTATCAGAACATTACCTCTGTGAATGTATGCGTGTGTTAATCATCCCAGGCCGATATGATTGTTTGTGTTTGGCCTATAACCACACGGGGCACACGGTATATATATGAGGGTTTTCTTATTTGAATTATCCCCTCGATGTACTAGTTTCATGTGATTAAAAGTCAAACATACATAGTCTTGTCATCTCCATCTATTTACATTACGCCTTATATTTCCTTATGTTATTGCATCTAGCATTTAATTCAACTTGTATCATTGCATGCTTATATGCGCATTATCCTTCCATTGTTGAGACTTCCCCCACTCGGATGGTCGACTTTGCTGTAGGGGTTTTCCCCTCTGAGTCCCATATTCAAAGCTCTCTGATGAGATTTTTCCCACTCAGAGGCATATGTGAATCCAACTCCATTGCTGGGATCCTCCCACTCGGAGGCCAACACTGCTGCTAGGATTTTTTCTCTCAGAGTCCCATATTCACAGCTCCGCTGATGGGATTTTTTCACTTGGAGGCATACATGAATCCAACTTTGATGCTGAGACTTCTCACTCGGAGGTCAAACTTTTAGGTACTGTTGATGGGACAACACTAGAAAACAACACTGCAAACCTTTCAAGCTATCCACATGCCAAATCAAATATTCTGGAGCCAAAAGCAGACACTCAGAGGAGACATAATCAATTCTAGATAAAGCTAATGATAAAGCGAACAAGACAAGGTCCAAACAAACATTTTCATTCTGAAGTATATTATATATGATTTATTTTGGAAAATCCGTCCATTCTAAGTACATCCTTTCAAGTTTACATATTTGATTACATTTAACATGAATAATACAAAAATTCCGTTACAATTTCATATTTGCATTTTTTTTAAAAAAGAAATACAGGAAATCAAATCCTTCCATCCTGCCAAAACGTCCAGCCTTAGCTCCGAACTCTGAGAGCACACCTCCCAAAGAACATTCATAAAAAGGCAGGATCATGTTGCTCACACCACTGCTCAGACGACCTCGAAAGACACTTTAAGAGGTTTCTTCACAAAAGAGATCCTTTAGATGAAGATGTTTCTCAAAAAACTGAAAACGTGTAAAGTCTTTATTTGATTGTAAAGAAAATTATAATAGATTGATAATCCGATTACAAAAGAGAGAAGAATGGTTGGATCTCCCTTTTATTTAATGTTGGATTCTTCGTGTAGTGGTCGAGAGTGATTCTCGTTCTCTATTGACGAGCCGAACCGGAAACTTGATTTTCGAATCTTTTTGCTATCGATGGAAGCACATTGATAAAGTATAAAATCTTAATCAGTGGCTAAAATCTCAAAGAGATTATAGAACTTGAACTCAGCAAGTTTATAAAGAGTATTCTCTTTTAGTAGTCTTGTGTTCAAGTTTCAGCTTTCTATAGTTATCTAGCTGGGAGTATTAAGCATCAATTGTACCTTTTTGAAGATTCTCCTCCTCTGGCCTATGGCTTCTTGTATTCCTCCTTCAGAGCTCCCTTTTCCCCCCTAACTATTCATAGTTATTTATAGAGAATTCTGAGGTGTAACCAACCCCTTAAATTTCTCCATAATGAGAGAGAATGTAACCAACCCCTTAAATCTCTCCATAATGAGTAGTTATTTCCCATTATGTGGAGAGAAAATAGGGTGTAACTGACCAAATTCGCGGCTGTCAGTTACAGTAGAAACGCGGGTCTCGTGCTGGACGCGGATCTTGCTCTGATGTTGAGACACGGAGCACACATGCTCGCGTCTGTGTTGAAATACGGAGCTTACAGGTTTGCATTGAAGTTGAAACGCGAAGCTACGCAGACTTGCATTTTGATGTTGAACGCGACCCTGAGGTGCGCGTATTGAAGAGCAGCACGACTATCGCTTTTGGCACAGAATGCGATCTTCGCGTCATGTTGTTGATGAAGTCTGCGTTTGAGGTTGGAACACAACTCTGATTGAGATCCGTGTTTGTAGTTAGACGCGAGGTCCGCGTTTGCAGTTGGACGCTGGACATGCTGAGGTCCGCGTCTGAGTTGAGATCCGCATCTGAGTTTGGAACGCAACCTCCGCATTTGACAAAGAACACGAGGTCCACTTTTGGGTGGAAATGCGACCCTCACGTTTGGCATGAGGCCTGCGTCTGAGGCTTAGTCTTCAATAATTTTTAGACAGCCTACAAAACTCCCTCCAAAGTTTTCGAAACTCCACGGTTGACTGAGACGGATTTCAGAATACGTTGGACTTCATGTTAATTTGGACTCCCATGATTGGACTGGCAATCTTTTGAGATGTCTTGTGCTTGATCTTGTCTGGATTTCGGTTTTCATGAGTGTACTGCTGAACTGCTTGACGCTTCCAGGAAAGATCGTTTTAAGTATCTAGATACATGATGTGTGTGCTTTATATACATGTTTTACATCACTTTTTATGCCTATTATTTGCTATATTTAATGCTGCATGGGTATTTTGTTAGTGTTATTTTGCAGATTTTAGGTCAAAAGCAAATTAGAAGAAAAGAGCGAAAATTGACAAATTGTTGATATCAAATAAACAAAAGTGATGCATAACCAGAAATCTGAAGCAGAGTTGGAACATCTCAAAAGAGCCTTCACGTAAAATCAAAAATTTCAAAAAATCTGGGACTGAAATGATATGCATGTTGGTTGACGTTTCCGATCGACCGACCAGTCGACCGTTCTCGTTTGCGGTCGACCGACTGTAACCTTTTTGGCCTCGGTTAAACACAGTCGACCGACTGGTCGACCACTAGCCAACGGTCAAATTTTTTAAATGGTCGGTCGACTAGGCGATCGATCAATAGACTACCAGAATAGCAGTAATGTTCAGAATTTGAAATCTGTATTTTTATCTATTCAGATGTTATTGACGATAGTTATTTAATTTGATCTGGAGTTGGAGCAGATGAACGTCAAAACAACTTTTCTGCAAGGTGAGTTAGAGGAGAAGATATACATGAAATAACTTGAAGGTTATATTTAGAAAGTTAAAAAAAAAATAAGGTGTGCCTTCTAAAGAGGTCCCTCGTGGACTTAAGCAGTCTCCTAAGCAGTGGTACAAACGGTTCGGCTCTTTCATGATCAAGGCCAGATACTATCGATGTGAGTATGATATTGTGTCTATTTTAAACAAAGTGATGATCTGATATATTTGCAGTTATATGTGGATGATATGCAAATTGCTGCAAAAAATAAGGCACATATTCAGAAGCTTAAAGCTCAGGTCAAGAAAAATTTGACATGAAAGATTTGGGAGAAGGCATGAATATCTTAGGTATGGAGATCACTTGAGACAGAGGCTGGGGCAAACTTTGCTATCCCAGGAGAACTATGTTCTCAAGGTGTTGGAGAGATTCAATATGGCAGAAGAAAGACCAGTCACCATTCCTTTAGTAGGTCACTTCAAATTATTCTCCAAGTAGTGTCAATAATTACCGAAAGAGAAGGAGGAGATGTCTCAAGTGCCATATGCTAGTGTGATAGGAACACTCATGTATTCTATGATCTGCATTAGGCCTGACTTAGCCTATGTAGTTAGTACAGTAAGTTGGTTCGTGTCAAATCTAGGAAAGCAATATTAGAAAGAAGTAAAGTGGGTGCTACGATATCTGCGAGAGACTGCGAGACTAGGCTTAGTGTTTCAGAGATTGAAAACGGGAAAGTTTAGGGTACTACAAGACTATGTTGATGCAGATTATGTTAGAGATCTTGATCATCGAAGATCTACGACGGGTTATGTGTTCACAATATCTGAGTGTGTCATTAGTTAGAAGACAGAGTTACAAGATATAATTGCTCTTTCAACGACAGAAGCGGAGTACATAGATACAGTTGAGGCATCAAAGGAAGCTTTATGGTTGAAAGGACTGGTTGAGACGTTTAGTATCATACAAAATTCAGTTCGGATTTATTGCGACAGTCAGAGTGTGATTCATCTCACTAAGGATCACAGGCATTGCAAGCGGACGAAGCACATTGATGTGAGGTATTAAAAGATACGTCAGTGAGTCATGGATGATAAAATGATCGATTTGATAAAGATCAATAAGAAAAAGAATCCAGTGGGTACAATGACGAAAACCATCCCAGTGGAGAAGTTCAAAGCATCTCTGAAGTTCATCAAAATTCTCCAAAGATAAAGCGGTGAACAGGATTGGGAGGGAGCCCTGTGAAGTCACAAAAGGTGAGAGAAAGTAAGGCGAATGAAGCAGATGCCAATTTCTACGGAGGAACTCAATGAATATGAGTCAAAGTGAAATTTGTTAGTAGTTGGAGTGTCTCATATTCATTGGAAAATAATTTAGGTTTAGATGGAGGTGTTACAAGTTTCACAATCAAGCATGGATATATACAGACATTGTGTATGTTATTAGTCGACTAACAAGTCTGATTAGTCGACTAGGTCTGATACTTTGGTATAGTCGATTAGGCCCTACAAAAGAAAGTTGAATTCTAAAATTACATTACAGTAACAGACTAGGTTTTGTGTATAGTCAATTAATACTTGGTATTAGTCGACTAGTGATTTGTCTTGGTCGACTAATATCGGGTTCTGGAAGTTTTCTAATACAATTATGTTTCTTTTTTTTGTTTGAATTTGGGTTTTCTATTTCTCTGAGGTGGTGCTAATTTGGTTGTTAGAGTTTGTATATAAACCCCTTAGGGGTGGCATTTGAAGGTGTGTTAATAATTCAAGAAAATTTCAGATTTTCACCATTGAGAGTTGTGAGAGAGAGAGAGAGAGAGAGAGAGAGATCTTCTCGTAACTCTTATATTTTCTTCTCTGTTTTCAATAAAGATTTCTCCTCTCCTCCCCGTGGACGTAAGCACATTGCCGAACCACGTTAAATCTGGTGTTCTTTGGTTGTGTAGTGATTTCTGTTTCAATTGCTTGCTAGTGGTAAATCTTCTACGCTTCCGCTTTCGAATCTTCAACTTAGTGTTTCTCCATTATTTGATAAGTGATAGATCACAACATGCCAATGGATAATAGCATGCATTTCTACTGTCCAGTACATCATCATCTTGAATGGAGATTCTCTTCAGCAACTGGCAGTAAAATGGAATCCGTCAAGGTGATCCACTTTCACCTGATCTTTTCATCCTTCATGCCAATGCTTTATGTTATCTGATAAATGATGCAGTAAGGGGCGCATTTCTGGACACAAATTCTCCAAAAAAAACGCAAAGCAGTTGGTCACTTCATGTTTGCAGATGATCTTCTGATTGTCGGAAAAATTAAAGAAATCTAAACTGTAAGTGCCGGGACCTAATTCTGAAAAGTTACTCGGTGGCCTCTGAACGGACAGAGGATTAGCCAACTTCTCACAGAATAATAACAATCCTCCCTGCTACCTCTACTGATCAGCATACAAAATCATTTGAAAGATATAAAGACTCCTGGAGGCAAAATCCACTATAAAGGCACGTACAGCATTCTCCGGAATAGTGATGGGAAATTCATATAAACATCTTGTCAAAAGACTCGGTTTAACTCCTTATCCTGTAACATTGTAGATAGAAACAGACATCACAAAGCTGCCAAGCTTGCAACCTCGGGTGATTTGATACAAGATATAAAAGCCTCTCCAAAGAGCAAAGATGCAGACACTCGGAAGCCAGCCCGGTACATGCCCAGATATTACTTTGATTGCTTACAGAGAGAGCAAAAGAAAGGAACGGGGCAAAAACACGCACGATCAGCTCTTACTCCTCTGACTATACAAAGATGCATGCTGGACATCTAACTACTTCATCAGATACCAAAGCACATCCTCACTCAATAGCCTTGTAACTGGGCCGCTCGGCTCGTCAAAGGGACATAGCGAACAGATGTTACAGTGTACGAACTAACAGAGCCGTCCAGCTTCTTATCGACCACCTCCAAACCTTGGAAGTAGCTCCCCACCGGAACAACCATTCTTCCACCAGGCTTCAACTGATCAATCAGTGGTTTAGGAATTTCAGGGGTTGCAGCTCCAACATGAATGGCATCATAGGGCGCTAATCCAGGCCAACCCTGTCTTCCATCTGCATGTGTTGAATAAGTTTATCATAATCTGATACTAATTGAGGAAGGCTTAAGAGATGAAATTTCAAGCAAAGTCACTATTCACGAGGCTGAAGAAATGAAATTTCAAGCAAAGTCACAATTCACAAGACAAACTGCGACGGAGATCCAAACTGCATTTCTGTTTTAAAAAGCAGCTGTTTGTTGTCCAATTAGATTTTCAGCCAATCGACTAGCTACTGGAGCTGGTGATCAGATTTAACAAATGGGAGGTACTTGCTTATAAGTCATCCTACCTGGTCTTTCGCTCGTTTGTGAGCATGCACATTTGGGTCCTCTCTCTCTCTCTCTGACCAAGTTATGTATGCGAGAACTCAAGTTGTGTTGTTCTTCTTTTGTGCCCCTTTGTGGCCCCATAATGAGAAGGTTACAAGAGAGAATAGTACACAACCGTGGTCTATTTAGTGAATCTCGATCAGTGCCAAACTTATAAATCCCAACTTGGTGAACAAAACCAAATCATTTGTCTTCACGTTTACCTTTTATTTTTTTAAAAAGTTACGGGGCCTCACTTTTTCTTTGAATGCACGTGTATCGGATCATAGCATTCTAATTCAAGGCCCAGCATATAGACACCTGAGGCTAAGTCTAGCCACCGGTAGCAACAGCATTGTAGCAAAGACTTGTCTGTTGTTCTGTCATGATGCTGACAGATTGCAGTCATTCCTGTTTGGCCTTGGGATACTCCTCCAGGGCCCAGCCTGAACAGTCTGGCTCAAACTAGGTTGTAATCAACCAAGGACCAATCGGTTTATCCCAGTTCTTTAGGTCTGGGTCTCCGGGACCGGTTGTACTCCCCTCTCTAGGACGGCCCCTAGGTATATGATCTGAGCCAGGGTACGCCAAGTATTAGGACCATCTAACAACCCCATACCCTCCGGCTTCCCCCATAAATAGCATGGTACCGGATGCTCGGAGGTATGTCTGATACCTATTCCTGCTCTAAGTTTGGGACAGGATAGTGTCAGCTGGCCTAATATTCAGAGGGCTTTAGGTTAGAAACCATCCCGACCTTCCCTAACCGAGCTTCTCTGTTTGCAGATCTAACGCGCAGATCCGAACACAGACCCCAAAGCTCTTGCCTACCACTCATAAAAACATTTGCTAGCCCATCACCAAAGCAGGTCTATTACCCAAGCCTTCAATATGCCACAATTTCTATACCAATTCTCTCACAAGTTGTATTACAGACGTAGTTCGTGCGACAAAATTGCAAAGATGGCAAATTTGACAAGAAACATTGAACCGCAACCACCAGCTGACTTGACAAAAGAGCGAATCCAGCTAAGATATCCTGAGCACTGTTCAAAATATTGTGGGGTTCATATGTTGAGAATTAGATGGGCTTGGTTATGTGTTATCTTTCGCTGAGCTGATATCACACAAAGATGGCTACTATAGGAAACTCAGGAGAGTAATATGAGCGCAGAACATAGTGTAAGGACTTGGGGCATTATCTCAAAAGACTAGCCTTCTTGGTGTAGCCGCACAAATCCTTATATACCCAAGACCATTCCCATGTCTAACCGATGTGGGACTATTTGTTCGCATAAAATCCCAACAACCCCCCTCTCGAACAAAGAATCTTCCTTTAAGCTCTTCATACCTGAAAGACCATCTTTACACCTGAGAGACATATGTTCCATCGAGATCCTCTTCACTGTGTTGAACACACACGCCTTACGTGAAGTAGGATTCAACCTTGCAGCTCCTCTTCACCGTGTTGGTAGCGCATGCCTTACATGAAGCAGGAGTACTGCAGCAAAATCCTCGAGAGCCCAATTTTATAGGGGCACACTGCGCCCCTTTTGCGCCAGGGGAGATCGAACAGACTCACACACACGAATAAGTTCGAGGCATAGCTCTGGTACTATTTGTACGGACTTGGGCACTATCTCAAAAGACTAGCCTTCTAGGTGGAGTAGCCCAAATCCTTATATAGTCAAGATCATCCCCATGTCTAGCCGATGTGGGACTATTTGTTCGCATAAATCCCAACACCTATCACGTTAAGTAATGCTTGTGGCAGTTTTGCAACTCCACGTACTCAAGTTTTTGTACTTGGTGCTGTAGAGAGCAAGAAATGGAATATATTAGTTTCGACCATATGGTCTAGGCCCCAGTGATAACCGTTTAACAGTTTCAGGAAGGATTGGTCCAAAACAGCATATGTAGAACTGGTCCGGAACAGCATATGTAAACATGGTTTTCAGACTAGAGAACTAAAATGATCGTATATGCCAGTTTCAACTCTGCATCAGTCTGTTCAGGTTTAAATTAGTCTGCTTCGGGTCTTAATTGGCTGTTCCTGGTAACTCTGCTTCAGATCTTTGCCAAGTTTCAGTTGAAACATACCGAAACTGGAAAGAAAGTCAAGAAAACATGGAAAAAGATGCAAAATTCAAATGACTTGCAATTTGCACTTCTCCATACATAGCCTTAGTTTGTGAGAGGTGAAAATTTATGTATACAAAAATATTTATATGTAAGCACATATTGGTACACATCTATATGAGATGCATAAATTAATACACATACATATTGGATGTATATGTGTACGTATATGTTAACCACTGAAACCGGTATTAAAACATGCAAAATCAAACCTTTTAAAATTAATGAACCTACCAAAAGAAACTTTTCTCTCTGAGTTTCTGAAACCAAAATCAAAACTGAAACAAAGTACTGAAGCATTGGTAGAGAGACGCGTGCCTTTAGGCCCTTATAAGATTTGTATGCTTGTGCCTTCTCTTTGAGCCAATGCCCAAGGTAGAGATGCTCATTAACCAATCCTTTAGGTCCTTATAAGATCTGTATGCTTGGTGCCTTCACTTTAAGCCAATGCCCTAGGTAGAGATGCTCATTAACCAAAATTATAAGCTAACTCCAAGCCAACTTACCAAACACATGATACCAACGATCTAACTCCTGATTTGACATGAAATATAAGTTTTCAAAAATTATATGTGCAAAAAAGTACCGCATGTTTGGATAAAAATTCAGGGTTATAACTCCATTTTTTTGGTTGGTGTGACTTCAACACAAAAATTAAGTTGACTATGATGGGACATGGACTCCAACCTAAGTCCCTATTTTAAATGGTAACTCCTCTAACTCGCATAACATCATGGTATCGGTGTTGTGTTAAGCTAGGTGATTTTTTAACACAATATCAATGCAGCAAATTCCAAGATGGCAGGTTCAAATCTCAGTATTGGCAATTAAAAAAAAAAAAATCTCCTCACATCTATTGTACCTTCCAAGTTATATTTATGCAAGAGGCTTGTCCAAGTCGTCACCTTAAGCTTCTGTAAATGGTTTCTTGGTTGTGTTTGTTACTTAACTCTTCTTTGAGAAGAAATTTTTGGTTGGTCATCATCAAAAGATATTCCGAGACTTTCTTTGTGCTTCCACCCAAGTATTTGACGAATAACTTTTGCCTCAACAAAGGTGAGCATTTTCTTTTTAGATGAGCAATGTAAATTATATTAAGAACTGACATTAGCCATCCAAATAGAGATCCAGTATGACTGCCCGATGTTGGTACAGTTGATGCGTGGTAATATCTAGAGCATGGTTCAAAATATGAGTACTGGCATTGATTTCATGCCAATAGTTTTTAGTATCAATAACGTTAATACACAACTATCAATATCCACAATGTTAGCAATATGAACCCCAATATCCACTCATATTATAGAATTATTAACATATCGAGGTATCTCCAAATCTAATATGATATTGTCGATATATACATATATATCAGAATCTCTCGATATTTAAAACCATGATGTGGAGTTAGTGATCTATTTAATGGTCTGGGTAGCATTTTCAGTGAGCTTAGGTATTAGCAAGGTACACTTACATTGTTTTCCTTCATTAGGTTTCATTGTATGAAACTTAGTTCATCATCTAGAGTTTTATTTTCTACTCTCTCTCTCTCTCTCTCTCTCTCTCTCTCTCTCTCTCTCTCTCTCTATATATATATAATATATATATATATATATATATATATATATATATATATATAATATATATATATATATATATTATATATATATATATATATATATATCACATCATCCTACTTGTAATCCCCATTTATAGCTATCTCCATTTAATGAATCTCAATCATCTCCGACCCGAGGATGTTCTGAGAGAAGCACATAGAATTGATTTTTTAAATTTCTTTGTTGTCATATCTGTTTTGAATTTATATTTTTGTTTATTTTGTATTCTATAGCATGGTACCAAGATGCTCCTATATTGATCTTTCTTCTTTCTTTGTTGGCACTGCAGCTCAACCTGTGGGGGAAAAGAGAGAATGGCGAGATTGAGGGAGAGAAAGATCACACAGTAACGGATCAGGCAGAAACAGATCGACGAAAGAGATTAGGGGGGAAGAGATCTAAGAGAGATCACAGAACGAGAGAAAAAGATGGGGGAGAGAGATCTGTTATAGATCAGAGAATGAGAAAGAGATCAGCAAGAAATCACAGAACGAGAGAATGAGAAACACTTAAGAGATTGGCGAGAGAGAAATCACAGATAGAGATGGAGAGAGATCACGGAATGAGATTGGGCAGCAAGAGAGATCTTTGAATGGAGAGGGACTGGTGAGAGGCCAAGAGCGAGAGACCGTAGGGTTCATGGAGAGGGGGTGGGGGAGCGAGAGATTGGGCAGGGGATGGGTGTCCAGAGAGAGATTTAACGAATACATGCATAGAATTTAATGAATTTAAAAAATAATTTGTTTGAGAATTTAATGAATTATCTAACTAGTTTGTTAGCAAAAATAATTATTCAATTTGCTAGAATAAATACAGTTAATTAACTATCTAATGAAATAATTATTTAATTTGTTTGTTACACTTAGCAAAAACATAAAGCTTAAATTTATTAGAAAAATTATCATCTAGCTAATTTATCCACTTTTTCATGCAAATTCTATGTTATTTGAACTTTACATCAGCTGTTGTGTTTTATAAACTTTGTCGAAATGTGATTCAAATCTCAACAATTATTTTCAAAATATGTCAAAATGATACTAGTCGTCTGTACAATTTTTAAAATATTTTTAATTACTTTTGAAATTTTTTCCCCAAGACTGTTATCACCGAGATGAAATGGTCGATATGGCTGATACGACCAATTCTGATACCAAAAATAGTTGATTTCGAGATCTCAAACATAGATCTTAAAGAGGCAAACCGCCTAAAAGTATTTGTGTTTGTTATTTTTCCGTCCCCGTCCAGTATATTTTTCAGTCGTTCTTTGCTTTGTATCTTGTCCTTGTTGTTCCCATCTCACATAAGCATGCAACCTGTCTTACATAATGGGAAAAGAGATTGTTTAAGGTCCACTTGAGTACAGCGCTAAGGTGGATATTTTATAATATATGTCTTGCATCCAACCGAAGTGAAAATTGTAGTCCATCGTGGTGGACTTTATGAGTTTGGTTAAAAAAAAACGATGTGTGACTAAGGCACATATTGTGCAAAGACGTGGTTGGGTATATGTTTAAATAAAATTAGATCCAAGACTCCATTAGGGTTTGCCCTTTGGGGAATATGGGTTTCAATCATATTAATGATCTATCTCATGGCACACCTGCTAAATCAGACATGTTGATTAGTGATGAATCCTCCCACATGTTGATTAGTGATAAATTCTCCCTCATGATGAGCAATTAATCAGTAAACATGCTTCTTAGTCGCATGCACGTAAACTGAATGGTTAGTGAGTTCTCTCTTACCTGCCAATTATCCTTACGATTCATGTCATGCCAATTATCCTTAAATTCATGGCAGTCAAGAATTCCTACCAACTTCCAGTTTTTATAATATACATATCCTTTTTCATAAGCATTTTGTTTTACGGTGGCTTAATAGGGAAAAACAATGTTTTTTAAGACCTTTAAGTATAACAATGTCGCGTATAAATAAACACGGGAAGCTACAATCGTGTACATAAGTGTGCCTATTTGTAGTCTGAAAGCAATCTGACCTAATTCAAAGGTTGGCTCCATGAAGTCTCTTCATTAGCTTTTCTAATTAATGCAACTTAAATCTAGAATCAATTAAAGCTTTTTTGCTTTTCTAACTATTTTTTAACACTTCCTACCAATCTTATTGTTAGAAATATAAATATATTACCCTCAACTCTCATCATAAATTCAGAGATGTGATGTAGTGGAAGGGAGTTTAATATGATATCAGTGTAACCCAGGTTTAAATCCTACTAGGCGCATGTTTAAATAAGAAAATGTGGGTTAAAAAAAAACGTAAAAGCCCATATCTCGACCTATAAAATGGGCGCTCGGCCAGTGAAGGGGTGTTGTATATAATATCCTCAATTTCACATAAATTTGGAGTTTTGGTGCAGTGGAGGGACTTTAATACTTATCTCAAGGTCTTGTATCTCCACTTCCTTGATCCCTTAGACACAACTCAAGACACAACTTCTGCTCGTACTTTTATAATTAACATCATTGATTGACTATTCCCATCTTTTGGGCTATCGTAGAGGCTGACATAGCCCAAGGTATTTTTCACTAATAAGAGAATTCATAGGTGAAATCCTTGTGTGAACATTTCTTTTCTCCTTTCCACATATGTCGTCTTCTGTGCATCCATTCTCTCTTATTAAGAAGGGAATGCTAAAGCTAATATAATACACTTGTCCCGCCATCTCACAAGAGACTCATTATTAACAAGGAAGTGCTAAAGCTAATATAATACGCTAGTCCCGAATGCTAAAGCTAATATAATACACTTGTCCTGCCACCTCACAAGAGACTCATTATTAACAAGGAAGTGCTAAAGCTAATATAATACGCTAGTCCGTCAGCTCACAAGAGATCTGGCAATGTTCTTCCATGTTTTTCACTTTATAGTGTCTCGTCTTAGTAAAGGGGGTCGTTAAAGCTGATATTTGCATGTTCTTGAATTCTTCCAACTAATGATGAGAGTACAAGATTTTTCAAACCTTTCGCACTCCACCTCGAGATGAATGCTTGCACCCCTTCGAGTCTAAAGGACCTTAGGAGATGAAGTCTTTCTTCAACAAAGAGGTCACTGTTTGGGCACATAATAGTTACTCCCAAAATCCATAACCTTTTCAAACCTTTAGCATTCCACCTCGAGCTGAATCTGTATATTTCTTGGAGCATAAAGTACTCAAGGAGACGAGATCTTTCCACAAGAAAGAGGAAGTTATTTGGGCACACATAATAGAAACCCCCAAACTCTTGGATCCACAAGTCATCAACATGAACCTTGATGTTAGAATCCGCAACAAGGCAATCACATAAAAAACATGTCCCTTAAGTAGCTACATTTACTTGATCAGCTCACACAGCTTCACATAGCTTCCTCGCTTCCTCTGCTTTCTTCTTAAGTTTCAGCAACCGCTCTTCATATGTCCCTTCTTCTTACAAGGGTGACATTATTATTACTATTACTAAAAGACTTTTTCATGAGCTTCTTTCGAAGATCGTTTGATAATAGAGCAGCAGTCATGTCCTCCATTTATCATGTTATCCATCCTAATAAATTCTTTTCCATACATAAGAGTAATAACAAGAACTCGTATAAAGGAAGTAGAGAAGATAACATAATTAAAGCTCTAAAGTTCTATCATCTCCATCAATCACCACCTGATTGATAACAACTGACTAAATATTTTATTGAGGAGAAACAAAGGCGAGGTACCTTCTTACCTTTCTTGAGAGCTTATAGAATTGTTGCTTAAGATACAAACAATTCGCCAGAGACTTAGAGTCAAGCATATGGCCACAGCCTTGTCGACGCATTGTCTTTAGCCACATATGCCAAACAAAGAGAGAGGGCTCTCAACACAACCATGTTGAACATTATGAGACCAGGACGTCGGTTTCTTCGCCTTCCTGCACGACACCTCATGCAACCTTACTAAACCAAAGGTCCCTAACACTGATTTGCCAGGGATTGAAATTGTTCTTCCATCAAATTTCTCTACCTTGGACATTGTAGTCAACACTTTTTCAGCCATTCCATCAAACAAACCAAAGATCAAAGTTGAAGCTCTAATACATTGTTGAATAATGGCGCAACAAAAATATATGTTAGGTAGAATTTGCATCACGTAGGCACTTGTCAGGAAACTTTATTGCTTTCTTGAATTTAAAAATATATATATATATATATATCTTTTGCTTCTTGCATCAAGTTCAGATTTTTATTCGAAAACCAAAGAAAAAAAATTAGCTTTTTCATATTGCATCTAGTATTCATGCATTGCATGCCAACCATAGTGTCTAGCGAAAACCCTACATCACTATGAATGTCTCAACTTTTGATGGTCATCAAGATCATTTGATCCTCACATTTTTCTGGACTAGTTACAACGCATGGACATGTACTTCAGTCGGTACCCACTTTCTGAAGCTAATAAAGTCAGATTCGCTACCACGAAACTGACCGGTCAAACTAATCAATGATGGACCACTTTAGTGAAATTACGTGTTGAATGTGATCAAGAACCAATTAATACATGGAATCAAATGAAGGATGAACTGAAAGATAAGCATGTGCCACCACATTTCTACAAATTTAGACCTCCCCATCTGTTCAATCCCATATGTCTAATACGCTTTCATCCCCACCGGCCAAATTCTCTCGAACAAATCATGGAGTCCAACTAACACTTGATGATATCATGGCTAAAATTCAAAACCTACCCCACATCATGAATCCTTCCAAGCAAAACTCGAAAAGTAACGTTTTGTGTGTGATCCCAACAATTAAAGAAGTTAATGAAAAATCTGATAACAATAAAAGCAAGAACACTAAAAAGGACTTCTCTAAGATTTGTTACACAACTAAGTGCTACAAATGTCAAGGTTATAAGCATATTGCTACCAACTGTCCAAACTCATTTAAGATTGACATCAATGATTGAGTTCTCAATGAAGTACCTAAACCGGATAGTACTATTTCTCTGAAAAACACTCATGTGATTAAGGACGACCAACACCACTTTCTCCGCATCCTTTATTGCCGACCCTTGATGTCATTACCTGTTTTGATCACCACCCCTTCCTCCCTTATACTACCGACACCATCTTTTTTCTCTTATGGCTTATATTAGGTACTAAATCGAAATTCTCCACAGACCTTATCATCATAGCCGATCAGCGTAAAGTCATCGAGTCTGCATCACTAGTAGCATTATCTTTTGCATCACACATGCACACATCACGTAATGAAATCAGTGATAAAATTGCACAAAATAACACCAACCATGAGATATGAGCTGATGGCAAGATAGATTAAATACTTCTAATGTTGATGATGTTCAAAAGTTGCATACTTATTGCTCTAATCTATTTCAAATCTTGATAAAATTGAACAATAATATTTATATTATAGATTTTCTTATAAACTTTGACATCAGTTCTACTTTTAATGTTGACTGCTTAGTGAATTATAAAGGTTTTAATGTTATCCCTCTTGTTGATGAGCCTTCCCATGAGCCTATTTTGAGAGCATGTTCCTTTCACCGCTATCAGATATTTTACCCTATACAGCCAGTAAAGTTAATAAATTCTTAAATGATAAAATTATCACCATCGAGATGATGAATTCGAAAGTATCTGATTTGTTAGACAAAAAAAGTATCAATTGATAATACATGACTACACCGAAGTAAACTGTCAAAGATTGATCATGAAATTTTGAAGTAATATGAGCATTTTCACTTCTAACTCGACAGAGTCGAGTTCTTTCCAACAAGGGAAGAATGATGCGTATATAAAGCCACGTGTATGGCACATGTTTCACCGATAGAGAAGACGCCTTGTTTCAGATTCTCAATAGCTGTAGAATTTTATTTTCTAATTTTTTTATTTTGAGTTTTTTATTTTTGGTTTCCTTTGATATTTGTAATTCAACTTTCATGGAAAATTTTAGTTTCTAAAAATTGAAATTGTAATTCAATTTTGATTAGGAGTTTTAATTTGAATTGTATTCAATTTGTAAAAGCCTATAAAAGGCCTCTTATATCAACAATATGCAATGAGAATAATTATGAAAATTTCTCAAAATTATGTGAGCTTGTGATCTCTCTACAATCTCTCTTTGTGTGTGAAGCCCTTAGAAAAACTCTAATTAGAGTGTGAAACCTTAGATAGTTTATTCCCTTCCCTCTTTCCTTACTCTCTCAAAATCTTAATCTTAAATTCTAATCCCCTTTTCAAACCCTTATTTCTATTTCTCAATTTCTTTGACAAAAGAAAATAAAAAAAAAAAAATTGCTATAGTACTACTGTAGTACCAGACCCGGTGTGCTACAGTCCACGTACCCGCAAGCTACAGTAAACAAACTCGCAATACCAAACAGACTCCTTAAGGCATCCGTGTTGATTTTCAGCCCGTAATCTGCACATACGGACTCCGATTCAGGCAATTTTCGAGCTATTGTGTTCGTGACGACGAGATCTACGCCACGATGTCGACTACAAGTCACTGAGGTCTGACATCATCCCACGTGATCCTCAGTAAGTATGTTCTTATCCTAATTAATTATTTCAAGTCTGATAATTAATCTCTGATATTTTATCAATTTAACTGTTGTCTACCAAAAATAAGACTGTCTACTTGTAGCCGCATGCCGCATAATATCTTTAGCTGATTCTCGATTGAAATTGGAGCAATCTGCACATGCTATTTTGGTTAACTCATATCTGCATTTTTAGTTTTAATCCTTTCCTACTAATGATTTTTTCATGTAAGTGAAGCATGATTGAATGTTTTATTGCTGATTTTCATACACGCGTACATGTTTCACATCAAAGACAAAGAACGGCTAGAAAATATAAGGAGAATAAAAGAGAAGAAACACATTTTAGGTGGTTCACCCTAAAGTGACCGGAGTGATTCCACTATATCAAAGAGAGTAGTACGTCATTAAAGGACCAACACCATAACACCTAACACTCCCCTCAAAAGCCTCGCAAATAGAAATTTCCTTTACAAATAAGCTTTCACCCAAAATTGCAAGAAATTCCTAAGCAACAAACATTGGACGATTAATCCATAAACTCTCCAAACTCATACATATGTAAGCCCAAACTATCCTAGTTTGATTAATAATTCTAACACAATATTCTTATTTGACTAAGAGTAAATCATTTAATTATGTTTGAGTACACAATACCATCAAAAATAAGATAATATTAAAAGTCTAATCCTACATTTATTTGGGCTCTCATATGATGGCCATTCCTGATAAGATTTCAAGATGAATGCAAGATACGATGCAATAAGTCAATACCTAGTCAATTTCGCTACCCTTTTATGGGCAACAAGGCGAACTATTTTGTATCTCAAGGCATAATATATTTTAGCTAATAATTCTTCCAAATGTAGTATGCAGGATTCTGTCCCATGTTCCAATGGAGATAAAACAAATGTGTGAGTTCACGAGAATGGACTGAAATCCTAATGGGCTCTGACAGCACTTGTCAGGAATCTAGTTAAGGCCCCATTTCGGATATGTGCTTCATTTCAGAGATGTGCATTGAGGTGGACTATTTAGATTTCCACAACTTGCCCCGAAAAAGGAAACCCCTACAGAGTTTTGATCCAACTTTACCTAAACTCACATCTAATCCCCACTATACTCAATGTGGGTCACCCACCATTCTTTTTTTACTAAACTCATCTATTCATCCTCACTACACTAGGATTTTAGTATGACTACTTCGACTGAATACGACACATTTCAACACAACACTTAAAGGTGCTCAATGATATGATATACACTAACTGCAAATAAAAACTCAGTACTATCACAACTTCGCGCTCACCCCCGTTGATGACTTCACACTCGATCTAACCCTATGATATAACCTACTTACTAAGTTCTTCAAGCCTACCCCAAATACTTGGGACAAATGGCTTAGTTGCTTGTGTACTAAGTTCTCTCAAGATCCTAAAAACTGATTATTTATCTTCACTTCTAAGTTCTTTAACATTGGTAGTAAACATGAGTAAGTAGTTCTAGTTGTAATATTCGCTATCATATCAAGTCCCTGTTTGATTTTCATTTCTAAAGAATGTTCAGGGAGTAAATCCGGAAGTGATTACTTCCAAGTTAGGGGTCCCATGGTCAAGTTCCAGAATTTTGTTATGAGCTGTGAAAAAAGCACCGAGAGTTTGAGACACGAGTAGGAAATAGTTTTGATTTTAAAGTAAAATTCAGCTGTTTTACTAATTGAAAAATCAAATAAATAACTTTGCTCAAAATGAAATATACACAAACTCGCAAGGAAAAACCTAGAAATCATCTGAAATTCCCAAAGGAAAAGTATAATTCTCTTTAGGACATTCCTTGTGGGGATCATAAGCATGCAATGGCCATCACCTCTACATGTTGTGATCAGAACACATTCGGAAACTCATTCTGCTTCTCTAAATTTATCATTTTGTTTCTGTGAATTTTCTACCTTGATTGTACAACCAACTCAGGTCATGATCCATCATAAATTTTGGTTTCTATCATTAATATATTTCTCTGTATATCAAGAAGCATTGACACAGGCAGACTTCTTTTTTCCCTTCTATGGTCACCCCTTTCACTTTTTTGTGAAATGGACAAATCTTTTTTGAAGACAATGAGTAACCCCAGGTTTCGTTAAATTAATGTTACAATATATCCACCATCATGAGTAAATTTCTTCAACATAGCTTTTACTGAGAGCAAATTTATAGGAAGATAAGATAAACATGCCAAGAATATAATAAAACTTACCAGCAACATGTACAGAGAGAGAGCCCTCATTGAGTAAACATGCTGCTGCACTTCTTTTGATATTTTCTATAGAAGCAACAACAAGCTCAGGAATGTGTTCCACCCCAACTGCACGGCCCTCTGGACCAACCATCATAGCAAAGCATGCTGTCAAGTACCCAGACCCTACATAGCAATCACAATAACCATATGAAGCTTCAAGATTATAGTGGTCCTCAGAAAGGTGCAACCCATACCATGGGTAACTTTTTTGGGAAAAGTATCAAATTAGTTTTTAGAATATTCTGAAGATTGCGCGCGCGCGCGCACACACACACAAAGGAAAATAATTGTCATTAAAGCAATAATGAACCACAATAGATATGCGCGCTCCCTTGATGCAAAAATGATATGCAACAAACTATCAAATAAGTAACCTATTATAACAATTACTGTAGCTAGACGGGTTCTAGTCACATGCAAGCCAAAATAGTTACTGAAGCACAATAAATAATCGCAGTTGTATAGTCCTTCGCCCATTTCTACTATAGACAACGAACCACACACATCTCATCTAATCTAGGTCAAGCTCTGAGCAGGATGGAACCTGTACGAATCTGAATCCACAAAAACATTAATCAATAACCCTTTCCTGTAGCACAATAACAACGGAAACTCAGACTTCCTAAACACCCGAGCATCAGTAACTATGGTCCTGTAACGCATAACTAAGGAACACTAAGGCTTCCCATTCAGATCTAACCATCAGGAACAATAGGGCCACCTCTTCATACAGTAATACAAACATGTATGAGTAGTTAATTAAGCTAAAATCAGACTACAAATTTAAGTCAACTAATTTCGTGTTATACAGTATGCAATGATATACAAAGTAGGTTGAGTTGGGGTTGGGGGGGGGGGGGGGGGGGGGGGGTGTTGGGTGGGTTTGGGGTGAATCTTATGCTGTCGAAGAATGTGCCTTCAACATATTATCAAGTTGACAGACACCCTTGGCACATCATTTAGATGAGCACAATCCACATTGAGATTTAGTAGAAATTAAGAAAAGAGTAAGAACAGAGTCGTGTGAAGGCCAAAGTAAAAAAATGCAGATCATAAAACAATAAGAAACAAACATAATGCACCAGACGCACCGGTGACAGGTTATGAATGTCATTCAAATACTAGTTATGTGGATTCCACACCATTGACTGCAAATATGCTTGCTGGATACTTTTGATATTGGAGAAAGAACCAAGCATCTCTAGGCGGGGAAAAAAAATTCCCTTCTCATAAAAATTCCTAGGCATCATGATCACTTAATAGGAATGGCAGAAAAAAAATTGAAACGAAACCCTCTTTATCATCATTACCATCTTTTATAATCATTACCATCAAACTTGTTTTCCCCATAAAAAAAACAACTCTAATTAAAAGGCTAACTGTAAGACACAAAGTCATAACACTGGATATCAACGTGCAAGGAGAATGCTCAAAGACTGCAAGAATGACAAAATTCTATAGGACCAATATTCAACATGACGTGAATCCTCAGTTTTGGTGCAAATCCCGAACTAGAAAAAGGAGAGTATGTATCGACTAAATACTCTATAGAAGAGAAGATGAGAGAAAACCACCTACGATGGTTTGGCCATGAACGACGTAGACCTACAGATGCACCAGTCCGGCGAGTAGAGCGTATCAATTTAGAGCAAGTTAAAAGAGCGCAGGGGAGACCGAAGAAAACATGGATGGAGGTAATACGACAAGATATAGAGGCTAAAGGACTGAGTGAAGGCACATTACTCGATAGGAATGAGTGGAGAAAGTTGATCCATGTGCCTGATCTGGCGTAGTTCTCTTTGGTTCGTGTAGCCTCCCAAATACTTGGGACAAATGGCTTAGTTGTTGTTGTTGTTATGGTATTGACTACATGGAGACATTCACTCCTGATGCCAAGTTGAACATCATTAAGGTACTTCCATCTTTAGCTCCAAACTTATCTTAGGATCTTCAGCAAAAGTCAAAAATGCATTTTTGAATGGAGACCTTAAAAGAGGAACTTTATATGGATCCACCGCCCAGAGTGGCCACGAAAGGAAACGTTTATAAATTACAAAAGTCATTATGCGGTCCAAAATAGTCACCAAGAGCTTGGTTTGCTCAAACTGTGTCAGACCATGCAGCATTTGAATACAGCCAAAGTAATGCAGAACATACTTTGTTATTAAGAGAAACAAGAAGAATATTGCTCTCTTCATAGTTTATGTTCATGATACGGTTGTTACAAGTAATAATTCATCAGAGATTACAGCATTGCAGCATTTCTGGCTTCAGAATTTGATATCAAAGACCTTGAAGAATGAGATACTTTCTTGGTATTGAAGTTGCTCATTCCAAAGAGCAACTTTTTATTTGTCAGAGAAAACATTCTCTTTATGTACTAAGAAAACTGGGAAACTTGTATGTGGGCCTGCAGATTCTCCTACTGATCCAAATCATCACTTGAGTGTTAATGTTACGTTAGCGGTCAAATATGTTAATCAGCATGAATGGCTAGTGGGAAAATTGTTATATCTTTCAATTACTCTACCAGATATTGCTAATAGAGTTGCATTGTCATTCAGCCCCTATGTACTTCCATGGCAAGTGGAAGGGCGGTGGCGCAGGAAGGGCATTGATGAACCAACTCCAGCTTGTCAATAGGCATGTGTCTGCTTGATATACCCCGGAATGCACC
Source organism: Agave tequilana (assembly GCA_038442645.1). Taxonomy (NCBI): domain Eukaryota; kingdom Viridiplantae; phylum Streptophyta; class Magnoliopsida; order Asparagales; family Asparagaceae; genus Agave; species Agave tequilana. The sequence continues at coordinate 50,974 of JAVJIF010014321.1, read as the reverse complement.
AATCGCAAGGGGAAGGACTTGCTATCAACTTTTCATTCATAAGTGAAGAGACCGGACATGGGTTCTCAACCACTGGGAATCGCTATCAATCAAAGAGAACTAGATACCTGCTGTCTTGTGAACAACCAATTCGATTAAGCAAGCAAAGAGACTTACCCAAGAAGAAATGATTAAGCAAGCAAAGGGAGATGCTATGTTCCACTTCTGATAAAGGCGGCGAGGCTTGGTACCTAGCTCTCCAAGTCGTACGCGAAAGGGGCCAGATCCCTTGAGTGATATTCGAGGGACAATCCTCAGTCAAACACCAAAGATTTTTGAAGCTATTGAAGCATGTAGACTTAGATTAAATTCTGATTTTTGTTTTAGAGTTGGATGAGACTTATATGTACCGTCCTTTTAGCCGGAATCTTATTTCAATTTCATTGTTAGACATATCTGGTTTTACTGTCACCTCGATAATGAAATGGTTAGTCTACTTTCCAAATCTAAAGTTGTGGTACTAGAATTCTGATTGATGGCTATATAAATTGAAGATTCATGCTTCATGTACTAAATCTTTATATGTGAATAGCCTAAGCACTAAGCGAACATTAATTAAAGGAACATTAGAAAATTTGATGCTAGACGGAGTTCAAGAGTCTTAGATTTGGTGTATACAGACATTTGTGGTCCATTCCCTACAGCTTCTTGGAATGATCACAGATACTTCATCACTTTCACGGGCGATTACTCTCGCTATGGGTGCCTGTACTTGATCCATGAGAAATCTCAATTACTGGACATATTTAAAAATCTATAAGGCTAAAGTTAAAAATCAACTAAATAGAAAAATAAAAGCCGTTAGATCTAACCATGGTGATGAGCATAATTGTAGATACAATGGATTAGGTAGATATCCTGGACCTTTTGCCAATTTCTACACAAATGTGGCATTGTCGCTCAGTACACCACGTCAGGGACACCTCATCAAAATGGTGTCACTAAAAGACAAAACAACACACTAAAGTAAATGGTTAGAAGTATAATAGCTCACACTACCTTACCAAAGTCATTATAGAGTGAAGCCTTAAAGACGGATGTCTACCTCCTTAATAGAGTACCGAGCAAAACAGTTAACTAAACTCATATGAGTTATGGGCAAGGAAATCTCTCAGCATTAGGCATCTACATATTTGAGGTTGTCCAGCGGAAACTCGGCTATATATATCATATGAGAAGAAGTTGAACTCAAGGACAGTTAGATGTTTATTCGTAGGGTATTCTGAGAGGTATAGAGACTTTAAGTTTTATGTTCCTTCACTAAGAACATAATAGAGACGGATAATGCTAAATTTTTGAAGATATTCAGAACAGTAAAGTCAACTACGGAAGGATTTCAGATTTGAGGAAGAACAAATTGTTATACCCATGACAACTATTCAAAATGATGATGCAGTTGTTCCACTTCAGCATGAAAAATACAGTTATACCCTTACAAAGTACATATATAATTCATTCTGAAGTAGATCCTGCTGATGGGTAAAACAAGAAAATCCTCAACCACAAATGCCTAGGAGATCAATTAGGGAGAGAAAATCAGCCATTGCAAATAACTATATAGTTTATCTCCAAGAGCATGAGTTTAACATAAGGCCAGAGGATGACCCCACATCCTTGAATGAGTCCAAACTCAGCATTCACTCCACTAAATGGTCTGCCATAAAAATGAGTTAAAATCCATTAAGGACAACGATATTTGAGATTTAATAGTTGCCTAAAAGAAAGACCAATTGGTTGTAAATGAGTGTTCAAGGCCAAATAAAATTCGAAAGGTAATCTCTAAAGGTATAAGACACATCTTGTCGCAAAGGGATTAACTCAAAGAGAGAGCATTGACTATAAGGAGACTTTCTCCTCGATTTTCATGAAGCATTCTTTTAGGATTATTGGATGTTAAGATTGCCTTCCTTAATGGTGACATTAAGGAAGAGATCTATATGGTGCAACCAAATAGTTTTTTTGAAGTCAAAAGTTCACAACATCTAGTTTGCAAATTAAAGAAATCCATTTACGGTCTAAAGCAAACATCTCTTCATGGTATTTGAAATTTGATCAAGTAATATCCGGTTTTGATTTTAAAGAGAATGTAGTTGATCAATGCATTTTTATCATAAATTTAAAGAGATCAGACTTATATTTCTTGTGCTATTGTGGTGCTATTGTGGATGGCATTCTACTAGCAAGTCACGATATAGCTCTATTACTTGAGACCAAAAGTTCTCTCAAAGAATTTTGAGATAAAAGATCTTAGAGATGCTTATTTTGTGATAAGCATCCGGATTCAACGTGACAGTACACGTGGAATTAGGTTTATCAAAAAAGACCTATATCGATAAGGCGCTAGATAGATATAACATAAAGAATTGCTCTTCAGGTGATACACCTGCACTAGGGGAGATAAATTGAGTCTACTCTAATGTCCAAAGAACGATCTACAGAAAGAGCAAATGAAAGACATTTTATATGTATCAACAGTTGAAAATCTGATGTATGCTCAAGTTTGTACCCATCCAGACATAGTATATACCGTTGAGGAACTTGACAGATACTTGATCAATTTTGAGATTGATCACTGAAAGACTTCTAATTCTAAGAAGGTAATGTGAGATCTACAAAAGACTACATGAAATCTGATCAGTTGCAGCTGATCGAATACACAAATTCAAATTATGCTGGATGTATTGACAGTAGAAAGTCCACTTCAAGTTATATTTTCCTGATTGCAGAAAAATGGTGAATTTAGTCGAGAGGTCATTTCAGCTACATTGTGACAATAAGAGCTATAGAGCTCTACTGTAATAGTGACAAGAATTCTGCAAAGTCAAAGCATATCGACACCAAGTTTTTGTCATCAAAGAAAAAGTTCAGAATCACATTATGTCTTGTTAATAGTGTTAGTACTATTAACATTACATATCCACTCATTAAAGAACTTCCATCTAAAGTCTTCCTAAAGCGTGTTGCTTGTATAGGGATGACTAGTCCTGATATCCTGATTTATTGGAGGTGAATAATTTTATGTAACAGACAATATTTCTAAGTGCACTTTATATATATTTATTGATTCTGATAATAAAGTGATAATTGCTTTCTTTAAATTTCTTTTGAGTTTAATTTGTGCATTTGTGTTTGTTAGCAGTTGGACTCGTTGGAGTCATAAAGTTACTCGTTGGAGTCAAAGGTTAGACTCGTTGGAGTCATAAAGTGAAAATCAGTTAGAATTGTACCTTAATCAGAAGACATTTCCATGTCATACGTCCACATTTGATCTATATCGTTAAGGGTTCTGAAACTTGTGATGCTGAAGGCCCTATCTTGATTACACAAAAAGCAATGATCGCCATGTTCGGTGGCAGGACACTTAATGGACCTGATTGTTAAACGTGATTTATTGACGGTTAAAATTTTTGGTACCATAAAATTATGTACAATAATATCCTTCTAGTATGACTTGTTTGGCCTAAGTGAGATATTGTTAGAATTATTTAGATTAGAGTCTAAATTAATTTGAGCCTACACAAGTCTAATTGGATTTATATACCCATCTCTATAAGCCTATGTTGTCTGACCCAATAAAGAATTGATCAAGCCTAATGGTTTGGGTCTAAACTCGTTTCAATTACACTAAGCTATTGGTGTAAATAAATTTATATTGTGGATCTCATCTACACGTGTGGAACGCGTGATATTAATCAAGGGCCTAAATTTATGACGAGTTGAACTAGAATTGCTTTGAGCCTCATAAATATCACGGATTGAATTTTCTCTCCAGTACCATGACATAATCTCTCTCTTAGAGGCATCTCATCTCTTCTAAGGATCAAGAATAGAACTTAGTGATTGGAGAGAAGAATCCCTCTTAACTCCAACGTTCTATAGATCGTAAAACCTTCAGCATCCCTTTCAAGATAGAATCAGTTATGTCTAAACCTTCCTTCCCTTTGATCTTATAAAGAGGCTTTTAGTTTATACGTGAATCTTGTTTTGAATAATTAATATATCTAACACTTGCCACACAGAGAAGAAGAAGCAATCAATATGTACCATGTCAAGCGCAGGCGTTGAATGTAGAACACTAGCTCAGGAGTAGAGGATTTATGTTCAAGGAGATTGTTGTTGGGTCTTCATGGCCAAAAACTTCCCGTTCAGAGAGACAAGGAAGCAATTAACATTAGCCGAGATATAATACAGCATGCCAAAATTAAACATATTGAAATAGATCGATTTTTTGTTCAGGAATGGACATGAAGGAATTGTGATCTATATTACTTCTGTCGACAATTGACTTACACCTTTCCAAAAGGAATTTCAGGTCCAAGATTTCAAATCTTATTGGCAAGCTAAGTATGATGAATATCTATACATCACTCGAGAAAAAGTCTAGACAATAAGGAGCAGCACAGCAGGAACAGCCTGTTGACAGGCTGCATACTGATAATTAGCCAGTTGACAGGCCTTCCAAATAGTTTCCTAATCAATTTTAGTTTCCTATTTCAGTTATAGCTGCATCTTGATTTCAATGTCCTATTTTGTTCTTTATTTTAAATTTTTAAGATATGTTTTAGTTCCTATTTTGTATTGCTAAGGTAATATGCGTCCTAATGTATCTAGTGTTGAACGCCTTATAAATAGAGAGTTGTAATATGAGTTGAGTAGCTTTTATGCAATAATATTCTAGCTGTCTTTCTATTAAAATCTGAATCTCTACAACTATGATAATAAAAGATTCAGGCCAAAAAACCTGATGGCCGATCAACAAGCAGGTTAAACTAAACCGACCTTCTTTGGGCATGCGGGTTGAACATTGCAAGGAGAGAGACTCCAACTTCCTCCTTCAACAAAGAGATAAGATGATAAGATTTTCTACAGAAAATTGCATTCAGTCCTACAGCAGAATTATCAGCCAAGGATTTAAGAAGAATCTCACACCCAAGCTTTTCTAGTTCCGGAGGAACAGAAAAATCTAAGAAACTGTAATTAAAGACAAAGCAACCATTAGCCATTACTAATATAAGATAAGCAATCATTACGATATAATTGTTACCTGAACCAACATCTAAAGCACGCATGCCAGGTTGCAGATGCTCTTTCAACAGCTCTAGGCAAGTTGCATGCATGTGAGGTGCAGAGATAGTTGCATTATAACCAACAGGCATGGGACTATCCATGTATGGCGGGTTTCCTTCTGGTACAAATAGCCCCCTGTCAATGGTCTCCATCACTTCAGCCACTTTCTTTGACTTAATAACGCCATACTGCTGCAACTGTTCCACTAGTGCCCTGTTTTTGCTAATAGATCCTCGAGTACAGAATCGCTAAAGATCAAAAAAAACAAAAAACAAGAAGGGAATATCTTCTTCAGCAACAAAAATATGCACCAAGAATAAATACAGGTGGAAAGTTCATATAATCCATGTAAAATGTACCGTAACACCTTAAGATTATATTCACCGGAGAAAGCATCATACTCCAACAGATGTGTAAGAAGTATAAAGGCAAATGAAGCACTCATAAGGTATGATTTAGCAGAAGAATAAACCAAGCTATCATCTTTATAGAAAGACCACCAAAGATTCTCACTGAGAAACTGAATGAAGGTTGCGTCCTAAGATGGGAATGTGAAATTTTCCCCGCTACAAATCCCCAAAATCAAGAGAAACACATAACACATTCCTGCAATAGATGGGATAACAAGCTCAATGAAAAAGACAAAGCAAAAAATGAGAATTGGACAACAATGTGGAAAAAGCACACTAACAACATCACAAGATCTTCCACTTCCCAACATCTTAGTGCAAAGTAAATAAGTGACATTCCTTATGTTTTAAGTTTTGACATTAACTTTCATATAACATGATCCTCAAATCTCATCCCTTTCCCTTGAAACCATTCTACTTGTATCTTTCACACATAGCTACAACAGCATTACACAATCCTCAAGGATATCAAATAACCGCAAAGTGCAGACAATCCCCATCAGAGTAAACAGAAAATTAATGCAGACTTATGCCAAAATAGAGAGAGCACCTTGTTGAAGTACCGTAATATATGACAGGTAACTCACAAAGTTTCATAATCAATTAAGAACATTCGTTCCTCCATCCCAATAAGTCCCCTATTTGATTAGAAATATTTGATGAGGAAATAATTCATATTTTACTCCAATAAAAATAAACAAAAAATTAATGAACCAAAGGAACATGGATCAGAAGTAGTCCCACATATTCATATTCCAGCAAGTACAAGAAAGTCAACAAACTTCTAGAAATTTCTGGGGTAGGCAAAAATTTAAGGGTGAGACCAAAGTCATCTGAAAGTTCATCTTCTTAGCTTCCAAACTAGTCAAAGATTCTGTAAAACGTACACCAAGAGAAGGAAATGCGAGCTTAACAAGTAGTATCAATTTGTCCAGATCTAGTGCAAACTCAAATCCGTATTGAAGTCTATCTCCACTAGGACTTTTGAATTAAAATTTAGGAAGATCTACTGTATATGGAGACTCTTCTACGCAATTTAGGAAACCTATCAGGACTTATCTAGGAGTCATATGTTAGTAGGAAAAGAAAACTGGTCGCATAATCAAGTCCAAAACTAGTCTAAAATGCAGTCTCTCAAGAAAACCCATGAAACCCAAAATGGAGAAAATCATCAACATAGGCAAAACTCTAGGTAAACCTTAGAAATCAAAATATTCAAGAGATTATGGATGTTGCACTTTCCATATCGAGATGTGAGCAATAATGAAGTAAAAAAAAAAAAAAAAAAAAAAATCTTCCACTTGTAATCATTGAAAAGAAAACCACTAAAGAAAACTAAGAGAACAGGAACCCTGCTCAACAGAACCTGAAATATTCATGGTCTTTTGAAACCATCATTGAGCAAATCAGATTGATATTTTATCTAATCAATTATCAATTAAATTAAAATCCTCAAATAAGCCATCAAAAGTTGCCAAAATAATCCAAAACCAACTTGAGGGTTATGTTTCTATACTTCCTACTCTAATGTTTAGAGATCTTCTTTGCAAGCTACACTTTCTTGAACAAAGGTTTAGGCAAATACTTAAACTTATGACCCCCCACCAAAACCAACCAAAATTCTTCACCGCAAGTTCTTTACCACTTGATATGTATATGCATATCTTATGTATATGTATGATGGACTGCTCGTGCTCAGATATCGCGAAGTGGCAATCAAAAATACTTGACTTAATAACGAGTGGGCAACTTAATACTGATTATTGAATAGGAGATGCGACTTCCTCATGGCTAATATACTAAGTTGGGGGTATACCTACCCAGCCTGTCTTGCCGTGCCAACGTTTAGGTACTCCCAACACCTACAAATCGGGGTCTTGAGACTTCTGGCAAGTAGGAGTTCGTTCCATTTCGTTTCTCAGCTCTCCCAGGATTCCCTCTAACTTGAGGGTCAGAGGGGGGATCCCAGGAAATTCCCCCCAGCTCATCCTATATTTTTGTCGCAGTATCTTAATCCAACGAAGCAGCAGGATTAAGCCCACATCCTACATATTTCTCGAACAGATGACTCGATTCCCACAAGTAACCCACCCAACTTCTGTACTACCCAAGCTAGGCCTTAACAGCACAAGCTATACTGTGGGTAGCTTTTTGTTAATTTACAATCAAGAACTCCCCTTCCATTTATAGAAGACGCACTACTCTTCTTCTACCCTACTGTGATTTTTTTTAAAAAATATCCAATAATACGAAGGAAAAAAAGAGCTTTTCAGTTGATGCTAGCCTCGTACTGGGATTCTGTCCAGTTCACCAATTTCAAATAGTTAGGGCTAGTCAATTAGTCGATTTCTTTCCATCAAGAGCATAATTTGTACAAAGTTAACTCACTAACGTACACGGAGGAGGAGTTTGAGAGGCGAGCGCAGTACCTCCATTCTTAAGAGAGGGTGGGCGATCCTGAAGCTGCTGCAGAACAAGAAGCCGGCGAGCTTCGTCGAGGGAGAAGAGGAGATGAAAGAGCGGCGGAGGCTGAGGGAGGTCGCCGGCGAAGAGAGAGGAGGAAGGGGAGAGAGGAGATCTCTGAGGGGCGTCACGCAGCGGAAAGCAGCAGCAGCAACTGCGGACATCTCTCGAGCTTCTCTCCCGCGATGGGGTTTATTAGAGAGCCAGTCGGCGGTGCCGCCGCCGCCTCCGGCTACTTCCCTTTTGGACAGGTGGGCATCCGGAATTGGCAAGGTGCTGCTACGTGCTCTGCTGGAGCTCTCACGCGTGGCGCTCGCCTTTTCTCGAGGGATCCGGCCTTTGGATTTCAACAGGCTCAGTACTTGGGGAGCAATTGAAACCCCACCCGTTAGTAAACAGGTAATGGGTCAGGACTATACGTGTACATCTCGTTTTACGGAAGAGATCTCTCTCAGTTCAAGATAGACGGTCGGATAAAATTCGTGAAAGAGTGACGAGAGAAAACCTCACTTCAATCAGTTTTCTCCTCAAATATATTACACAGAATAATCACAAGTATGCATATCAACATGAGATGTTTTTAAAAAAAAAAAAATCCTCAAAAATAAATATTTTCAAAATTTTATCTCGTTGGATCTAATAATTATTTCTAGACAAGATCCGTGTATAAATTAAAAAGTCTCTTTGTCAAAATCAAAAGGAATGAGAGTTTAGGCATACTTTATTCCATCATGAAAGAGATGCCGAAGGTTGCATGATCTCGAACACGCTGGAGTTGAGGGAGAGGACTCTTCTCTCCGGCCATCAAGTTCTCTTCTTGGTACTTAAGGAGATGAGAGATCTCCAAGAGAGAGATTAGGTCACGATAAATTAGTGATGGAGAGGGAATCCTATCCATGACATACATAGCATCAAGGAATTCTAGTTCAACTCATCTAGATCTAGACTCTTGATTGATAATATGAGTTTCACACGTGTAAATGAGTCGCATATCTTAATCATGACTAAGTGTAAATGAAACGTGTCTAGACCCAAACCATTAGACTTGATCAATTCTTTATTGGGTCCAACAACATAGGCTTATAGAGATAGGTGTAAATCCAATAAGACTTGTGTAGTCTCAAATTAATTTAGACTCTATCTAAATAAGTCTAACAAACCTCTCTCCAAACTTATTTTAAAAATCGACCTCCACGTCAGCACTGAGGTGGCTCGCCCCGCCAGCATGACGCTCGCATGTCAGGATCAATTTTTGCCTTTTCCGAGGCTGGCAATCACTGACAAGCGAAAAAAATTTGTTAAATTTTTCGCTTGTCTAAGATTTACAACTCTAAACAAACCTTTAACAATTTTTTCCCGTCAAATTACTCCGGCATTGGCAACCCCGGACAACGCAATACACAGCCAAAAAAAATTTGATTTGTCCGTGGTTACTAACCCCGAACGAACCAAAAAATGCTCCCAACGTACGCGGGCGTCACACTGGCGGGACGAACCGACGTGACATGTCAGAAGTCAGTGTTTGAAATAAGTTTAGCCGGAGGTCGATTTTTGAAACTATTTATTATTTGAGGTTTTTCTTTTTGGGAAAAATAGCCCTATCAATAACGACTAATGAACAGCGAAAAAGTAGCCAATATGCATATATAACACAAACTCTAATAAAACAAAAGCGGACATATTTTTGTACGAACCTCTGCATCCTTACCAGCCGTGCTCAACATCCCTCCCTCTCTCTTCTCTCAAATGCTCTCTTAACGACGATGACCAAGAACTTTACACAGGAGTCACTTGTAGTTGCTGAGATAATGGTGGTGCTGCAATTATATTTAGCAGCAAAGAGGGAAGACGAAGAGCTCACAATCCTTTCCCCCCTATGTGCAGCGAAGTGAAGGGGGGTGGGGGGGGGGGGGGGGGGGGGGGTGGGGAATAGTGCACAGTTACAATGTCCAAAGAAAACAATCATTAACAAATACGAGGAAAGGCAAGAGGAGACGCAGGAAACATTGAAATCTGTCTCAATCCATTTCTGTCCATTTGACTTCAGGTTTTATATGGAAACAAATGCACAATTATGTAGCCTCTCATCCAATAAACCAAGTGGCTGACCAGAGCCAATCCCTGATTTCAGAGAACGCAGACAAAAGATTAAAACAATCAACCTCCCCAAGGGCCAAGCAGAATCTCGAAATACCTTTTCAAACTTTCCTGCACAGGGCCTTAAATTCACTGAAAAGCTAGGGCCTTGCATTTCAACCATCTTCTGAGCTTTTGAGTTGTTGAACATGCTAGTCACCATGAGCAAGCAAGCTCAAAGTGTAGGCCATGTAGCTCTCATCAACAAGTCTAATCCTGCTCACTTATGGCACTAGGCATTTTTGAGATATTTCCCCGCTTAATCTAGTCTGACAAAATGCCACTCATAATCGATTATATTCTATAGATTTTGCCGATTTTTGATCTGTTTTCTCACTTTTTCCCCTTCATGGAGATTGACAATACTAATATCGTCAAAGCATATATTATATGTACAATATACATAATCGAGCATTCTAGAACTTTCTAACAAGTACTTCCATACTAGACTCAGAGTTCTAAGAGTATCGGAGCATCCTACAACGTTGGAACTCGAAATCCTAGTGGAAGTAGGATTCAACTCGGCTATAAATTTGGACTGGAATTGGACATGCACACCTTTGACTTGTTGAGGCCATATCTTCTCCGTATGGCATCTGTTTCCTATGATATCGAGCTCGTCTCTGAGCTAAGGAAAAGATACATCTAATAGAGCTGGTCCGATACCTTAAATATTCAATCACATCCTACAGTAACTCTCAAAAGACACAAAACTTGTTGTCTAGTAATGCTGACATGACAATGTCTCTTCAGTCTCCTTCAGGTATTTCTTATACCTATAAATATGGGTCCAAACCTTCATCAAAGGTGGACTCCTCCTAATTAGTCTCGGATAACACTCTTTCTTCTTCAAGACTGAATACTGATTTGAGAATCAGAAGGTCGTTGCAGGGCCAAGGCCGATGACGCTAACATATGGTTGTTTTGCAAGACTCTATGGAGATCCTCTAAAGCTTTGAAATCAATCTCACTGACTTAGAGCGTCGTCAGAGCGTCATCAGAGATTCCTGTACAAGATTGTAAAATATAAAGCTCATCCACAAAGAGTTGGCTGCAGCATACACACACAGACATTCGAACGCCAAGAATTTGGAAGAATCTTTGTATTCTCATCAGAAGAGGAATAGCAGATTTCAGAGTAATGTTAGTAATCTTACCACCAGATCTGCAATTCGCCGACCATCCTGGGTATGATAGCAAGCGAGTTCACGATATGGAAATGATTGAATTTGCAACACGTCCTTGGCCAGGCTAAACAATTGACTTGGCGTGCTTAAAGCACAGTTTTTGCTCAAGAAATATTCAGATGATCTTGGACATACAATAAACTTCAGAAGATGATGGATGCTTGATGAATACTCAAGCTGGGCTAATTTGCTTATAAACTTATACAGATCTATGATAAGTCTAGATTGAAACAGAATTCTAATGCATGGATCCACAATAACAGTACATTTGAGAATCCATAGCTACAAATCCAGAGTTGAACATGCAACTAAGAATCCGTCCTCAAATTCAAAACACTTATAAACAAAATAAAGGACTAGAAAAAGGAAGATGACCAACAGTGCTGTGAGGATCATGATGATTCCTGCCGAGAACCAAAGACATCCTACACAAATTAGTACATAAACATGTAACCATTGTTATTTTATCAATATGAAGACTAAAAAGTCCAACAAAACTATGACTGCAAATGAAAGTATCACTTCCATCAAAAGGAAACAAAAAATTAAAAAGCAGATATTACTTCAACCAAATACATGTGTTACTTCAATCAATATCATATACGAAAAACTGGATTAGGGATAGAATGGGGCCTCAAATACGATGATGATGGCTCAGGTGCATGGATTGAGGCCAAAAGAACACGTGATCTAACAATTCCCTTCCTGCAGTTTGTCCTTTAATAAGATTCGTTAAGGGCTTCAAAGGTTAATCAGATCTTAGACAGGTCTGAAGTTCCTAGGGTTTCCCAAGATGAAAATGAAAGAGGAAATGAAAATCGACATGGTTGGTTCTTCTCTGGGGAACCAAAATTCTCTCGCGAAGCATTAAAAGTGTAGCTATATTTTTCAGGTATGAGTCATGGATTCCACTTCATGTATACACGAGCCTACGAACAGAAAGCAGTTATGATTGTTCACCGTAATGAAATGAAAGAAAATATAGATCAATGAAAGGATATCGTAGTTGGTTATGTCATTCGTGCTAACCTTATTCTGCACATATGAAAACCTATGCCAAAAGAATTTGGTAGGTAAAAGGTAAGGAAAGATTTCAGCACGAGCAACGTGTTTTTTCATCTTCAAATTGAATTCATCTGCTGATTGTGGTCGAACTATACAAGGACCGTGGCTTTGTTGTGGTAGATTTATTGTTCGAAGAGGTGAATACCAAATATGGGGATGGAAAAGAATCTTCTATCCTTTGGTCCAACATGGGCAATTTCTATTCTTGAATTTAAAGCTCCGGACTCTGACCATTGTTAACAATCTCTCAAAGATTGGTGGAAAAGCCTCTTTGTACAGATGCTGCAGGTGCAAGTAGAGATTAATCTTTGTTTGATGTCTTATTTAGGTATCTGCCAAGAAGTCAATTCCCAAATATTTGCAAAAGTTGGATGATGAAGATTTGAGAATGTACAGTTGCTTGCTTCAGAGTGGTCTCCATCCCATGTTTAAAATGCATCACTTTGCATTATCCTCTCAATGCCCTGTTATTCAAGTTTGGGTCCAAGGTTCGGTACTCAATCTAATAATCAAGCATTACATACCATCCGGGTGGCAATTGGTTCAGGTAGGATTGGGCACGTGTCGGGTCAACATATGGCCTTACAAGAAACCGGGTAGGGCCGGGTCAGGAACCTTACCCATACCCGAGCCAGCTAGTACTCAGGTCAACTGAAAACGACTTGGCAAACCCGATTAGCAGCTGGCTTAGAATTAATTCAAAAGAAATTAATGTCAACAAGCTACGAGCTTGTAGCATGTCAACATCAAGAACACTAAATCATAACCACTAACTAGTTTACCCACAAGCCTCCCATATCCTATCATAGCGCCAGTCACATTTATTTAGAAACAAAGGTGTTTACTAGGGAAAAAGGTCATAAGCATGGTTTCAAATATCGGACGATTTCAATATATATCGGCAATATCATATATGATTTTGAGATACCTGATATGATAATAACCCTATAATAGATATTGGGACCGATGTTGCCGATATGATATTAACCCTATAATATCAGTTGATATGGTTGATATTCACAGCTGATTTTGATGATATTGATACTAAAGACCATTGGTTGATTCCGATACCGATAATGAGATTTTAAACCGCGGTCGTAACGAAATTAGTAGCACCTATGACACACATGCACTGGGAAACCCATGTTGTACCGTGTTCGAGATGTGTTGGACGCAGACATCGCACGGACGTTCCCAGCCGTGTCCCCTTAGAAACACAAAATCAGGTGATATTTTGGGTTAAAACACAAAATCATCCATTTTCCCTTTTTCCTTCTGAAATCACTCGTTGAGGAAGAATTCAAGCTCGACAGAGCTCCAGCGATAGTGTTAACCCGAAATCTCTTAATCTTCACTACTCTCTCTTCTTCAGCTTCAATGACGCCGGACGACGCCTGTGAGTCTTCTTTTCCTGATTTTCAGTTTTTTTACTATTCAGTTTTTCAGTCTTTTGCGGTGATTTTCTTCAAATTGGTAGTGGTGATTTACTGTGACGATTCTTCTATTGATGCCGGATGATGTCGTGCATGTTTTCTCAACTTGAATTGGATGGAATGTTGAAGCTGTTGGAAGGATATACTGGCTTCTTATGTTGCCTAATGTTTTGCTAATTTGATTTGGATTGCCTTGCTATTTTTCTATGGATTAACTTGTTAATACTTCTAATTTGATTACCTTGAATGTTTTCTGGACTTGATTTGGATGCAATGTTGAGACTGTTGGAAAGGATATATTGCTTTGATATTGCCTTGATATTTTCTTGCTCTTATTTTAAATGATATAATGGTTGCTTACATTGTTGGAAAGGATATATTGGCTCCTTATAATGCGCAATGTTTTGCTAAGAAATTAACTACTATTATATAAATAATATAAAACAATATTATATAGCAGTGCTCCCCCACCCCCCATCCCCCCCCCAACAAAAAAAAAAGGGAAAAAACCCAAAAACAAAAACAAAAAAAGGACAAAACAAAACAAAACAAAACAACTGGAAACAAAAAATCCCAGCGTTATGCTCAGATGTTACCAACCTTCTTGTGAAATCCCAAGTTCGCCATTGGAAGGTGCTCTTACAGGTTCCTTGGCAAGAAATCTATCTGTCAAACCAGTAAATGCACACATAACCTCTCTATGGAATACATCTTAACGACAAATAGAAAGCATATGGAAATAAATTATACCTGCAGCTATCCGAGCTGCAAATGGTGACATTGCTATTTCACTCCTGTAGCATGCCACCAACATCAAAGACACTTCCTCTGGATATTGGACATCCTGGGCCTCTTCTGCCTGTCAGCTGCAGCTACTATTGAACCTGGAGAACCTCTGCCCTCGAAACTAGGGTTGTAAATGATTACCAATGATGCATCCTATCATTTGGACACTGAAAGGGTTGGGAATTCAAATTAAACATGAAAACCTCACTTGACTAACAGTGTGCACATTGCCATCCTGAATGTAGGCTTCTGCCTTGACCATAAGGTGCACAGAACAACCTCCTACCTCGCATGTGAGACCGCTTAGGTTAGTAGACCCTGTGTGATCGATGGTGCACAGAGCAACCTCCTAGATGACCGATGCCTGTTTGGGCAATAATTTCAGTTAGCAGAGGCATGTACTTTAGATTCATAATTGGGGCCTCAAACCCCTAATTTCTAAGAACCCGACATAAGCAAAGTGCTTTGGCTAGCTTATCCATCAGAGTTGCAATCCTGTTAAATTTACCAACGGATGGATGTATTGTTGCAGTTCTTCAGAGATGCATGAATAATGCAGATTCTCCTCTGACTAGGAACCTTGTCCCTACTTCACTAAGCTGCTACAGTAGCAGGATGTAAAACTGTTTCTGTTAGCCTTTTCAACTTGAGCTCTTACATCTACTGACATCTTTGCCACCCTGATCACATCAAATTTGGGGTATAATGCATTAAGTGTCTCCATCCACACTGGAACACACCTTCTTGAACCCATGCGCATAAACAAAGTCAGATGGCTTATAATTTCAACACATACATAAATAACTTCTGCAGATTTACATCATGACTACTTAATTGTGAAGAACGAACCAAGATTCAAAGGTAATAGGCTCCAATGATGGCCTTTTCTATCAATAAAACAGCAATGCCATTTGATTGGATATGAACCCTCAGCTAATGCAGAAACATCTAATAAGCATGTTGAGAAACCCTGTCCGTTCTTATTAGGTTCAAAACAAGCATAAGTCGTAACCAACCCACCACCATTAACATCAAAATTCTTCTTGGAAGACTTTGTACTGTCAGTCCTCATGTAACGCAATAGTATATCGAACAATCCAACCATTTCTTCAGATTCACGAGCTTGAAACCGCCACTGTGCTTGTTCACTTTTGCCACCACTAGTTAGTCGGTCAGATGATCTTACGGCAAGAATGCAATATATTTTAGAAACACCGACATGAAACACTCTTGATGCATTCTTAAGTTGGACACAGAGATTTAAAGACAATTGGAAGCCTGGGCTTGTAGATAACTCGTTAGGATTTTTGGAGTCTGTATTGAAGATGAAAAGCTCTGCACCGATACACGGCCTGCACAAGAATTAGTATTTACTTGCATTAGGACTTTAACATAACAACTGGTCATTTCCATTTAACGGGGAGAGAGATTTCTTCATCAGTCCAGAAAAATACAGAAACAGACGAAAGTAAAGGGAAAAGAAAATTTCAATTGAAGCTAAACACAAATGAACTAACAAGTAAAGCTGGTTTTTCAAATGCATACCTTACTCTGAAAAAATATTTTGGGATTGAACAAGGTATCGTGATCCATCTTTTAAGTACACCACCCAATAGTTGAATTCCCTGCAAAAGAAGTCCATGAAAACCCTCCTCATCTTTCACTCCCATAGAGTCTTTTTGAATGCACAAAATACCTGCTATGAGATGCTTATAGACCAATAAGGATGCCCTATCAATAAGCACATTGCTTTTTGTTTGTGTTCTGGACTGCAAGTGAGTCATTACTTCCTGTGTACAGTCATTAACTTCTGAAGTTCAAGAGCAAATTTTTCATCTAGACTCCAGAATCTCTCAATTAGATCCATCAGAACTACAGTTTGTGATATTTCCACCATGTTTCCTAGACTATTGGATAAGGCATTTTGTAGGCAGGTGAGTTTAAGAAATAGAGAGCAAAGGAGGTACAGAATGCTAATACAGAACAGCTAAGAGCCTGCCTCGAGATGGTCCTAAAACTTTTACAATCAATATCCAAGAAAGATACAGCAAGAAGATCATATTCTTTTGCCACATTATTCAATCTAAGTGAGAGCCTGGCAAATCCAGATGCAAGAGCAGAAATAGATTGTAGGGCCAGTGTAAAATTGATTTGGCATCTCCTTCCAACCTTTATTTAGTTGTTCCTCATTAAATTCATGTGAGTCCAAAAGTCCTAGCATGTCAGTAACAATTTTAAGGACCCTGCTTCTGAGACTCAAAAACCACATCTGGAAATAATACAGACCATCCACAGCCCTGGAACACGCTAATATTTCCTCAGAAGAGCAAATTCTACTATGAATCTTTGCAAACTTTCCTTGGCAACCACGCAAGTCACCCTCTCCACTACTATACTCTGCCATTTCCCTTTCAACATTATCAAAGGTTCTTCCACAATCATTTCAGTCTGCATTTTGTTAATAATTTTAATACCTATCTTCGGGAAAAGAATCAGTTTGATTTCACTCTCAGCACCAGAAAAAAGCATCAGAGATTTAACCCAGAAACGATTAGTATCTGACTGCACACCATCCACCAATTTCCTAAATGTAAAAGCAGCTGCAAACCAGGCACCTTCTGAACAAGCACACATTCCAGCTCTGTAGGCATTCCAGTAATTCCTTTTATAAGCAGCTTTTTGTGAACTCAAGTGCACACCATTCCTGAGAAGCCCAGCACACACCATGATAGAAGACTGATTCAGTAAAAACTTTTGATTCCTCGGAGTCCTGCATATTGTTTAGAGCTTTTCTAGAACTGTTGAACATTACACCCAACTGTATATTAAGAGAAAATATTTCATATACATCACAACTATTCTGGCTTATGCATCCCACTATAGACTTCACAACAAGATAGACTTCACCAGTGATTCCACCGGTTTCATCCAGTATATTGAGGCAAGCCATTGTGAACCTGCAAATGCACTGTATTAGCTCTGAAACAATATATTTCTCTTCTTTGCTATCAGATCCATGGGGACTGAGAATGGATTCATGCTTTTCAGTGCTGATTTCTGCTTGAGGAAGTTCTCCACAAGTATCAGCAATTACCATATTAGTGCCACATTCACTTACCAAAGTTTGCATTAAACATCTTAGTTTACCAAGGACAACATGAGCTAATGAAGGGTACTCAAGAACAAGATGCAGAATAAGGTCGAGTAAGCTTGTGAATTCTTGCTTTGCTTGGGGTGGAGCAACACCAGCTGCAAAAATCATCTGCTTCACTAGGGAGTTCATCTCAATTGTAATTAAGAGAATGACATCACAGAGTAGAACTGTTGGGCCATCTCTATGATCATCAGAACTTTTTGGAACTCCAAGAATGTGGCATCCCACTTTTCAGGAAAAGAAATCCAATGCTCTCTTATTGTTGTCTTAAAAATGCAGAAGATATCTACAAGGAGGTAAAGACCAAGGCGTCTCTCTGCCTCAAAAGATGATTGTGCGGTATGTTTCACAACCGGAAGTAGACTAAAGAAATTAAGCACGTCTATGCAAGGTAGATCTGGAGGGATACTGCAAAAGATCTGAAGTTTAAATGCATTATATCAGTAAATAGAATTATGACTAACATCAAGTCAGTACAATAGCTCAACGAGAATCACCTTGTGCAAAATCTGTAAAACTTCACAACGAAAGTTGGTGAAAGCTCTTTGTTATCAATGATATTGCACAATGTAGCCAGTACGCTTCTCTCAACGGCAAAGCTGCAGACACCTCCACGAAACAGAAAATATAAATATTTCAGTGCTCTAGCTCTAACAAGGGATGAAGGTTCACTACCAACAGATGACAATAGGGACTCCACCTGTTAAGGAAATGCGTCAAATAAAGTATCCCTGTTAGGTTGTACAATGAGTAAAAATAGCAGGTTCCATGAAAAAACAAATAATTGGACATACTGCATAACCAAGTTAAAAGGGCATGTGATTCAACATGGTATTCCCATATACGCTGCCAGCATAATTGGACCTAAGATAGCTCATAGGATCGCTAGGAATATATAGTAGATGGTACAAGTTAAAAAGTTCCTAATGCAAATCAGTCACAATGGAATTCTTTCTTAGCGAAGGGGCAAGAAAATTGCATACCATGACCAACAACAAAATCAAGAGCTTAAAACCATATAAAAGGAAAAAGCAGTTCATCCTTCATATTTGTTCAGGCATGCACGGTAAAATGATGTGTTGTAGTATCCGAGGAAAGATATCCACTGCATACGATTCATGAAGGTTGTAATGTAGTCCTCTCTGTTGTGGAACTACATAATAGATAGAACCTCTAGTCATCATAAGAAAAATGTCTCTTAACTCTTAAGCACTATGGGCCAAAAGGGGTGGAGGCTGTGAGACAATGATGACGCAGGACGGAAGAGGAAAGTGGGATTTGTTGTGGTGGAATTGGGGATGGACTAATCTAGAGTTTATAGAAATTGGCAAAAGGATAAGATTTAGGTTTCGCATCTAGGTGAATTGCTCACCCACTTCATGCATCGCACACGAAAATTTAGATAGCTTCGCAACAAGGAGAATTGCTTCTCCCACTTTATACTTCGCACACAAAGATTTCAAAAAAAAACCAATTGGTTTCAAATTTTAATAACTCATTCATTGACTTCAAAATACATCATACAAGAATATTTATAGACAAAAGTCACGTGCACTACTCGTGTTCTCCTAATCATAAAAGAACTCCTAAAAGAAACCTCCTAATCATAAAAGAACCCCTAAAAAAATCTCCTAATCATAAAAAAACTCCTAAAAGACATAACAAAATGAAAAACTAATAAAAGAAAATATTATTCCTATTCCTAACCAAATCCAACTCAGATTTCCTTCTCCTTGCTCAAATCGGTCTTCCAATAGCTCCTTGGTCTTCTATGTCCTCATCAATTCTCCTCTGGCTGGAGAAAACTCGTCCTCGAGTACAAAAATGCAATACTACAAAAAATTTCAGAACATAAAAGATGGACTGAATGTTGGCCATGGTTTCGATGCTTATGCACTGTAGCAAATCCTATTTCATAGAGGATGTCCTTGTCAAAAAGACTAGAAAGGAATCATACTAATCTGGCGACGTCAACATGAAAGGTTGAATGATGAAAACTTGTTGTTTACAGAAACTGTGACTGTAGTGGCACTAAATCAAGCTCTACTTCTGGCTCGAAAGGTGAAGTGATGGTGATTTTTAGACAAAGAAGTGACCAACTCTGATGGTAGTAGCATTAAATCAAGCTCTGCTTGTGGCTCGAGTTCGGGCCCCGTCAGTGGCGCTAGACCAAAAGCTGCTCCAAGTTTGATCTCAGAATCAATGGTACTAGATCAAATGATGTTTCAGGTACGAGCTCACACCCAGTCAATGGTACTGAATCAAATGACTTTTCAGGTTCGAGCTTGGACTCATTGTTTGGATCGACATTTGAAATCAGCTCAGGTTTTAAAGTTGATTCTGACACTGATTCTGATTCTTCCGCTAGATGTACCTTTAGCCTTGGCTCAGGGTCTGACTCTGAATGGCTCTGAAGCTGATTTTAGCTCAGACATAGCTGGCTTTGGATCTAACTTTTGCTCGGACATAGCTGGCTTTGACTTGTACTCAAGCATGACTGGCTTTGACTTGCTTCAGGCATAACTGGTTTTGACTTGCATCGGGCATAACTGTCTTCAAACCTGGCTTACTGTCCCAATATTCATTAATCTGACGTGCCTCTTCTCGTATGATTTTGAACTCTATAAGAAGTTGATTCAGTGACAATTGTTCTCTAAACTTACGTATGTTTTCCTGAAAGGCATTGTTCCCTATAATAGTCTGATGCAGTAGCTTGCTATCAATTATATCGGATGGTTCTCTCATGAATCCAAAAAAGAGCCTAAAAGGTTCGAATTGGATTCAGAAGGGCTAAGAGACGGCTTGAAAACAAATCAATACTGCAAATGGGCCTGTTCTGGACCTAATTACAATTGTCGTCGGGTCTGATCGGCTATCGGGTTGTTAATTTGAAGCAGGTCAGTTGCAGATGCTTGTGGATCTGAACCCGCTTCGACCTGAACTTGCGAGCGGAAGGTTGGCAATAGAAAGAGGATACAAATCGGGAAGTTGACGTGGTCTTGCAGCTGGGTGATGACAAAGTCGTACGAGGTGTTCGTTGTCAGTGAGATCAGGGAGGTTTGTCAACGCTTATGTTGTTTTCAAGGTTTGGACTATTTCTGCCAGTGTCAAAGAGGTCAAGAGAGGACGAGGAGGTCGGCTATAGCAGGTCGAGATGGATTCAAGATGTGAGGTCGATTGGGTTCCGTTGATGTCAGCAACGAGATAAGGAGAGGAGGTTGTTGTCGATGAATCTGAGTTTGATTCAAATTCGGGTTGGGTGTTGCTAAAAGAGGTGAATCTCACGGCGAGATCTGGTTGGTCGTCAATGGGTTCCAACTGGATAGGGAGAGGGGCGAGTTAGGGTTGTCGGATAAAGACTAGGAAATTGGGGTGGCCGAGACATGGTTCAAAGACTCGTCCGAGTCGGAGACAAGTCGGCCGAGTCGTATCCGTCTCGGCCCGCTCTGAGACGAGTCCGAGTCACGAGTCGGTCGGTTCAACTCACAGGAGACCGACTCGGCCGAAATCGAAGAAGACTCAGCCGACTCGACCGAATTGGTCGTGACTCGGCCGAGTCGACCCCGATTCTCCGCCGAGTCGGCTCGAAACGTATATTCACTCGTGACGAACGGGTATAAAGAAAAAAAGAAAAGAAAAAAACGTACCTTTCTCGCTCAGATCTGAGATCACCGCCGCTGCCCGATCGTCGCTGCTCAGATCTGGCCGCCGGTTGCTCCTCCCCAGTCCCAGGTGATGTTCCTCCCTCTCTCTTTCCCTCCCCTCCCTCGGTTTCTCTATCCCCTCTCCCTCTCTTACCCGCTCTATCTCCCCCCTCCATCTCCCGTATCTCTGTCTCTTTCCCTCCCCTCCCTATGTCTCTTTCCGCTCCCCTCCGTTCTCACCCACTCTCTTTCTCTCCCTCCATCTCCCGTCTCTCTCTGTCTCTTTCCCCTCCCCCTCCCCCTCCCCCTCTCTCCCTGTTTCCGATCTCTCCCCCTCCGAGATATAAGAGAAGCAGATGATGAAGGTGGTGGTGAAGATGTGAGAGTTTTATCCAGTTCTAGTAGTGATGATGGTGAAGATGGCGATGATAATGATGATAGCGATGGCGGTGATGGCGACAGTGGTGATGATGATAATAATGAGGGCAACAATAGTACTGATGAAGGAATTTATAGTCTTAAAGGTCATATACAAATGTTGAATTTAACATCAGGCCAACATTATGGTGTGACATATCCATGACTACATACCATAACTTGAGAGATCTATGAGTACTAGTATCGGTTTGTCTACTTACCGCAGAGATGATTATGATAATGATTTTGTTCCTCATCGCAATTCAATGTGAAAATAGCTACATTAGCATGTATTTATGAATGTAGTTTGTGCAATTTACTATATTGTGCATGTATTTTGATATGCTTCTACCGACGACACGCGTATGTTTTCGCTTTATGTTTAGTGTGCTAGGTAATATGTTTGGACATGTGATACATGAATTGAATATCTACATTTTTTTTAAGATTTGTCGTGATTTTCTCAGAATTTTTTGAGCTTTCTATGTAGCATTTTGCGTGTATCGCCCGAGAGACGATCCGAGTCACCGAGACCGATCCATCTCAGTACCTGCCGAGTCGGCGGCTGAGACCGCAACTGTGAACCATGGGCCGAGATCGTCGATGAGGTTGGTGACGGCTCTAAATGTGGCAACAAGGTCGGTGATTGGATCTGAGTGTGAGGGTGGCTACGACGAGGGATTTAGGGTTTTAGTGAGATAGAGGAAGAAGACAATGAATAGTAACCTTAGGGATTTTCAATGAAATTTTGGAGAATTTTGAACAATAACATTTATCAAAGAAAAACTACTAGAAAGAAGATTTTTTTTCAAAGAAAACTAAAAAAAATTAGGAAAGAGAAAGAAGAAAGAAATCAAACTCTAGGATTTTGGATTTTTTTAAAGAATTCAGGAAATTTAGCTCTGACACCAAATTTGACACATGAAGGGAGTGGAAAGTTAGGTTTTGTGGTAGGAATAGGGGCGAACTAATTTAGGGTTTATAGAAAATGAGAAAAATATAAGATTTAATCTTCGCATCTATGTGAATTGCTCGCCCACTTCATGCATCGCACAAGAAGATTTAGGATTAGGGTTTCACACCGAGGAGAATTGCTTCTCCCACTTCAAACTTCGCACACAAAGATTTCAAGAAAACCAATTAAGGTTTCAAATTTTAATAACTTATTCATTAATTTCAAAATACATCATACAAAAATATTTACAACAAAAGTCATGTGCACTACTTGTGCCCTCCTAATCATAAAAGAAGTCCTAAAAGAAATCTCATAATCATAAAATAACCTCTAAAAGACATAATAAAAAGAAAATATTCTTCCTACTCTAATAAAATCAGCTCAAATTTTCCTTCTCCTTGCTTGAATAGGTCTTCTAATAGCTCCATGGGTCTTCTATGTCGTCATCACATGACACAATGATCCATCGATTACCATAGTTATTTAGGTCAGGTCATAAATATTTCTTTGCCATTACTCTTATTAAGCAAATGTCTGAGAAAACAAATTAATAAGAAATAAAAATACTAGATGAAACAAATAAAGCAGATCATACTCAAACATCTGTGCAATTATCGCTTGTTTACAAAACAAACTCTGTAAGTGCAGTTTCAGTATGAAACCAAAAGTTATTATTCCATAAATGCTACTGATATCAGAGCTAAAATTGGCATATCAAAATACAAATTCAAAGGCCAGCCAATTGTGTCTATAAGGAAAAATAATTAACTGTAAACAAATGTACCTTTACAAATTTAAACACCAACTTCAAGACCAACAATGAGGCTGTTCAATTTCACAAGGCACCTCTTTTCAGACCAATTTACTACAAGGCTCAATTGGTAGATATACAGGGTAACTATCAATTGGTACATATACAAGGTAACTTTCCAGTTTATAAATTAAATTTGCAATTAATGTTTATGATTTGTAGAGACGGACCAAGTGCCTTACTTCAACATGGACACACGTTGTTGGACATAGGCAATTTTAAAAAGTGCAGACATGAGGACATGGCTTTACATGCATATTTCTTCTGATTATACGCATATTTCCTCTTAAATATAAGTATGAGCCTGACATTCATATTTGAAACTTCAAAGAATATAATTTTAGAAAAATGATAAACATTAGTTAATTCTGGCAAAAAAATCAATAGCATACTTCATATAATACATATTCTTAAGGTGGATAGTACATTCCATATTTGTAAGTGCAGTTCACAGATGGACACGAATGTAATCTCCACCTATGTCAGACATATTTTTCATTGGTGGAAATGTCCTACATGTCACAGATTAATGTACAGTTCTGTCAAGTCAATTCATTCCAGATAATGTGAATGATCAGGACTCTTCTATAAAAGCACAGTAAGAGTCATGTGTGAGGACAAATTTAATTTAAACGTCAAGTTCTTCAGACCCTAATTTGTTCCATGCAACACAAACTAACTCAGAAATAAAAACTACATGCAATTAGTTGTTACATTAGTATAGAAAGTAGAGCTACATAGACAGCTCAGAACAAGAACCTGTTGAGGAACTAAAGTGGATGAATCAAAAGCCAACTTTGAGAGTGATGACAGCATCTCAGCTTTTAGTTTATCTTCTTGTAAACATAGCATCAGCTCTTTACCAGCCTGCACCAATCAACAGCAAATGGTGAAACCGAATACTAGAATTGCATTTCGAGCCCACAAACAAAGAAAATGCTTCTCAGAAAGTATTATGTCAGATCTAATTTGAAACTGGAACTTATAGTCATATTTATATACATTTCAGGTTAATAGCATTAAAACACTATGTTGTAAGTGAACCAGCATTTTACGGTAAGCACCTTGCAGTTCTAAGATCTTCAACATCAAATGGGCTGGAAAAACTTTTGGAATAATTTCCAAAACTAGAAGTAACAGGCATGATTTAAAAGAAAAAAATACTCATATAATGATAATAACTGACCAGAATCTTTAAATTATAGAACTACTAGACATGTTATTTCATGAAATATGTGCCTTAATTGAAGAATGAGACCAAGTATAAAATAATGAGGTTAACAAATTCATGGTTTATGAAAAATAACATAGAGAAAAATAACTAATATTACAGAACAATTTAAACCCCTATAAAAGTAGCAGCAGAGAAAAAGCAACCTTGTAAGCTCTATTTGCAATTGAATATGAAAACCGCATTTTAGCGAAAACACGAACTGCATCCAACTTCACATCATGGGCCGTTTCTGAGGACGATATAATACCAATCAACATCTCCAAAACAATAAACGCAAAATCCTCCGACAATCTACAAAAGCAACCAGCAGCAAACAATGCTGCCCTCACCTGCCCGAAAAAAAACTTCACAAATCAGAAGAACCCACAACAAAAAAAAAAAAGACAAAACCACCAACCAACACAACAAAATCTAGACCCTTGTACCTCCGAAACATCTGAAGACTGCAAGCTCAGCAGAATCATATACCGTATCTGCACGCTATCCTTCCCAAGGTCAGCCCAACAACCAAACAACCTCAAAGCCAGCGCCTTTGCCTCGGCATCCCCGGTATCAAACACCACTTTCACTCTTTTTAACATCTCCAAAGAGTTGGGCACTCTCCGCTTCGCCAGAATCCCGTCATACTTCCTCCCCTCCTTCATTATTCGCTTCAATTCCATCAAGAAAATGTTGAGGATGCGTCTTCTTGTAGCGTTGTCGCCGTTGCGGAATGCGTCGGCTAGACGGAGGAGGATTGTGTTGGCGAAGAGCCGGTCTTGTCCTGGGACCAGGCCGTACATGTTCGAGACCGCCAGGGTGGCAGTTGGCTCTGAGCTCCATTGTTGGAGCCTGAGACCAATTGGGAAATTGCTTCTAGTCGACGGGCTGAAGTTATAACTTTGAAGTTAGATGAATGCTAAAAAATGCAATTTTGAATTTGAAATTTTGAAATTGAAAGTGAAATTGGATTGGGATTGAGGGTACCTGGGTCGTTGGATCGCAGGGCCTTCTCGAGCTCTATGCTCCAATCCATGGAGCAAGCAGCGGAGATCTTCTCCATCTTCTTCTTCGTCTCCTCCTCTCTCTCTCTCTCGATGATCGGCAGCGGGATTGTTCTAAAATCAGAGCCGTCCTGAAATTAGGTATCCCAACTTGAACTAGAGGCGGTAACGGGTCGGATGCTACAAGTTTCACTTGGGGATCCATTATCAATTTTTAGGATCCACTTGCGGGTCCATTCTGATTTGTGTTTTTTCTTCTCCCTTTTTTTTTCTTTTATTTCTCTTCTTTTGTTTTCCATATAAATTAAGAAAGCGCACGCAAAAATGCACATGTTGTGTTGTATGCTAACGTGAACATACTTTTTAAAAATTTTCACACATAATCGCTTCTTTATTCTATTTTATTAGAACCTTAATTATAAAAGTAACATTTGCTTCTTTAAAATTGACATTGCGGATGATGCAAAAATATCTCCATTAAATTCTTTTCTAAAGCCTTCATGCACTGGCGAGGATTTCAAAGTCAAGGCGGGGTCAGAAAATAACATTCAATAATA
The DNA here is from genome assembly GCA_038442645.1 of Agave tequilana. Taxonomy (NCBI): domain Eukaryota; kingdom Viridiplantae; phylum Streptophyta; class Magnoliopsida; order Asparagales; family Asparagaceae; genus Agave; species Agave tequilana. The sequence goes on along the minus strand of JAVJIF010014321.1, from coordinate 24,633 downwards.
TCATGATAAATAACAATAAAAATTTTCATTCCAAAAGACTAAGAAAAAGAAAGAGATAAAAACTGATAAAACTTATAAGTTACATATATATATTAGAAAACATTCAAGTAATGTCATTCACAATGTATATCCAACAAGCAACCTCTACAAAAGTACAAAACACAATACATTATACTTAGAATAATTTATTTGTTCATAAATAAATAATTAAGTTCAGCTAAAATTATTCTTCAAGATCAAAGAATTTCAACGAAAACTAACCTCTTCTCGTAGACTAATCAAAAAAAAAAATTTCTAAAGGTATGAAATAACTCCAATTTGCAATTTCCTGCAAAAACTAAAGAAAATTTAACACAGGGCTTTAGGCCATCAACAATCAACTGCAGACTTCTCAAAAGAACAGCAGCCAAACAAACCAATTGAAGGTCCCTCTGGTGTTGCAAATACAAGCTAAATGAACAGGTCAAAACAATATGCAACAAATCAGAACAATATACTGAAGCTCTCACTCGTCCGATAAGATCCTCTACTTATAGAATGAGTCCTACAGAATTTATCCCATCTTCAACCTAATTCTAAAGTGTTAATCTCATTGCAAATAACTATAAACAAGCAAAGCTCACATTCACACAACATATTCAGAATCTCCTCTAGCAAATCTCTAGGGTGTGAGAAAAATATGTATGCATCAGATTTATCCACAACTGAGATCCTTTACCTCTAATTCTGACATGGTAGGACTAAAAAAAATGGCACATTAACTTCCCACAGAAAACCTTCAGAATCATCAAATACTAACCCTCTCTCTCAACTAATATTGCATGACAGAACCAGAAAACACATCAGGTTTCTTTGTAGCAAATAAAAACTCAATCTTTCAAGCAAAACAATTCGATTTGGCAATTCAAACACAGAAAGATGATAGTTTCAGTTGTAAAAGCAATCTTAGATAAGCCTATTCGAAGGATCAGACTACAATAATAAAACTGATACAGATTTATGAACTTCATCAGCCCTTGCATACAGTAAAAATCAAGCACACCTTAATTAAATTTAAGTTTCCTACGTTACTCTAAAACCAGCCGAAGTGAGGTTTCTTTCGTGACTCATATAGAAACTTTGTTCGTCCGTCCGTCCGTTCGTCTTCATCCGCGCGAGAGAGAGAAGCATCGACCCCTCCTTCTTCTTCCTCGCTCAGCTCCCCCTTCCTCCTCTTTCCTCTCTCAATTATTTATATTCTCGTTTTTTTCTCCTTTTGAATCAACAAGAAGATTCAATCTCTATCCAGAAAATAGCATATAAAACTGCAACAGCAAAAGCATACAACACACAATAATAAAAATAAAAAAAACCTCACAAAAATAAGCAAAGCGCGATACCCCCGCACAAGAAGTTGTTCAAAAATCATCACAACATTTACACTCTGAAGACCACATCAATCTGGCACACAAAGATAAAAATTATTATAAGAGGCCTATAGCATTTATCTTTTAAAAAAAAAAAAACAGAGAGAGCATATAGCTCATAAATGAATAGAGAAAAAGTCATGCTATATAAAAGACTAATTATAGATGTATTAAAAAATTAAACACAAAAAAAAAAAATCAAGATAAAAAAAAAAAAATCAAAGAAAAGAAAAGAGAGAGAAGGTTAAAAGAGACGAGAATAATGATCATGTCATGAAATAAGAAAGAAGCATGCATACTCAAAAATCCATGTGGTTCAAATTCCTTGAAACATATATTTAAGAACAAAGGTAGCCTTCTGATTGAATGTCAAGTTAGAACTATTCATATTATTAATAGTTCCTTGTAGATCTCCTCCCTTCTTAATAGGTTATCGAATAGAGATTCATGCCCAATCTCATCAAGATGCTTATGGGTTCCTTCTCATCAGGGAATTGCGCAACAATACATGTAGCAAGCATAGAAGCAAACAGTTTTATTTCATTTCTTCTTCTTCTTCTTCTTCATCATCTTGTTATTTGCAGCGCTGAAAATATCTTACTAGTTTAGCATGAAAACATTGCACATTCAACTTCCACTGATAGATATTACAGAAAGTCCGGTGAAATAAATTTATTGGTACCATAATTCGTGGAATTGTTACATGACAGAAACCCAACAATATATTTTCAGAGTAGGACGGGAGCCCGCGCTGGAGGATGAACAGGATGGTGCTTCTTCTTGTTGGCGGGAGCTGCCGCTGGTGGATGAGAATGATGGTGATGGCGACCCTTGTGGGAGAGAATGGGAGCATCAACATTGTCGTTCAAAGGAGGGTTTGCAGGGCCATCGTAGGGCACAGGAGGTGAAGCATATGGAGGATGAGAACGATGACCGAGCGAAGGGGTCATCAGCAGTACTGCAGCCGCAGCCATTACAATTAGATCACTTGAAATCATGTTTAAGAGAGAAGAATATATAGTTCTCAAATCCTAAAAAAAATGCGTAGCTATTTCTTTTAAGAAAAGAGCATGGCCTCAAACTCGAAAGCTCCATTCCAATGTACAGATGAAGAAAAAAAGATACAAGAGAAACATACCAAAAAGGAAATTAAGAGAGAAAGGACACGAGAATCGACTACATCATGGAAAAGAGAGGAGGGGAAAAAAAGGGAAACATTAAAATTAATTGAGTAGCTAATTAATCATGTTCAAATTGTCAAGGAAAATCAATTAGTTCAGTCTGCGTTTTTTTCTAGGGTTTACATGCATGGTTTCATGTTTCAGCCATGCAAGTTATATCAATATTCCTTTATAAGGTTTTGTTTCTGAGAAATACTTTTCCTACATTCCTACAACCTATACACTTCTATGCAAGAGTAATATGTACACATGAATCTTCACTATTTGGGAAAAATGAATATAATTCAGGGATATAAACACATAGATGCTACTCTTGTATAAAGAAGTTTTAGATTGGAGGCATGCAGAAAAATATTTTTTTTGAAAACTGTTAAACTTATTTTTTAGGGGAATACTACTAGAGCTAAGAGAAATATATATGATGCACCAGCTCCCCATGCATTGTACGCTGAATTTTTTTTTTTTTTTAAAAATAAGACCCATATTTTACTCTCTTTTGAGTCTGAAAAGTTTAATTCTAATAGCATGATCCATTTTTTCAAGCTTTCTCCAGGTTCTTTGCAGTGATCAAACGTGACAAGTGAATAATCATTGTTGCATCTCATTTGTTTGGAAATTCACAGGTAAATGAAATTTCTATAAAAGAAAACTAACCATAAAAACAACCTGATAGAAAAAATAAATCATGTTGAGAGAGATTAATAGACTTGATTTTTATGCCATTAACAATAAGTAAACATAAAATTAACCAAATAAATCGATGATGACTACTTACTTAAACTTTCTTTATCCAATTCTTGAAGAAACAAAAGTCCCTACGAGCCTACTAAAATTAGTTGCGCATAGAACTTTTTTAAGATAGGGCCTCATATTTCACTGTTTTTTGATTTCATTTGGATCAAAAAGATATAGTCCAAACAGTATGATTCTTTCCTTAATTTGTCTGGTTGCACCTTGCAAGGGAAAGGATGTGGGCCCTACAAATCTGTAACTCTTAGAAGTGCATACCAATTCAGACTTAGGAGTAAGATTTATGTGAGAGATATACGGTTGTCACATCAAGTGAGTTTAGAGCGTTTTTGAGATTAAAGGTCTGTTTGTTTTGCTGCAAGTGGCTGCAAGTCGTAAGTCGTAAAATGAGAATGAGAAAAGTGAACTGTAGCAGAGAAAATATATTGCGTTTTACGGTTTTTGGTTGATAAAGTGAAAGTGTATATAGGAAAGTATATTGTGTTTTACGATATTTGGTTGATAATGTAAAAGTGTAATTGAAAAGTTGACCACAAAATTAACTGTATCAGTGATTTAAATATTATAAATACTATTAAATTAAATCTACTATTGAAAATAAATTGTATTAATAAATTTTAGATAAAATATTAATAATTTTAATATTTTATTTATAACAATAATATTAATAAAATATTAGTATAATTAGAAAAATATTACTGAAATATTAACTAACTAAATAATTATAAAATATTAAGAAAATCTAAAGAACATTAATAAAATTTTAAGAATACTAATAAAACATAAATATTAAAAAATCTTAAAAAAATAATAATTTTAATAATAAATTATTATTATAATATTATTATAATGAATTATTATTACAATATTAACATAATAACATATTAATATAATAATAAAGTATATTATAATATTAATAAAGTAATTATTTATATTAAAAATAAATAAGTTAAATATATAGTAGTTTTATTAAAACATAATATTGTTATATTAATAAAATATGGAATCTAAATAAAATATTTAAAAAATTGGTATAAATATCAGTAAAATAATAAAGTATTAAATAACAATATTAGATAAAAATATTAAATTAAATAATAGATATTAAATATTAAAACAGTATAAAGATAATAAAAACTAAAGATTAAAAATATAATAAATTAAATAATTAAATAAGAAAATATTTAAAAAATTAAATATTTAATAATATTAAATTATATATTAATTATCAAGTAACTGTTTTGGACTGTAAGTGTACTACAAGTGGGATTTACATGACAACAAAATTAACTGTTGCAGTTGCAAGTGGAAAAATATAGGTATAAAAGTGAGGTTTACAGGACCACAAAATTAACTGTAGTAACTGCAAGTGAGAAAATGAGAGTTGCATTTTGCAAGTTATTTTTCAATAAAACAGACGGCGAAAAATGGAAAAGAAGTTTTACGACTTACGACTTGCGGCCACTTGTGATGAAACAAACAAGCCCTAAATTATGAGTGTTTTCTATAAATATTTACATCGCTATTTGATATATTAACTTTCTCATCCTTCTTCCCCTTTGGATTTAGGTTACTCTATGAAAACTCCAAAGTGGTGGTGAGGGTGATATTTTTATATTCTAACAAGACTTTGCAAATAGAGCTCTTTTTTATGGATGAAATCTGGCATTTTGTGCATTGATGTCTTTTTTCTTTTCTTAATCAGCTTCATAAATGTATGTCTACTGAGAATTGAATCTGAGTTGCTCTAATACCTGAAAAATAATATGGTAACTCTAGAGAGGGTGAATAAGATTTTTAAACTAATTACAACAAATTAATCCCAATTTGATTGAATGAAAACAATAAAGCTATAATCACAATAGCAATAGCAAGTATAAAAGAGGGGGAGGGAAAGTAAGAGACATAAAATAATAAGAGTCGGCTCGCGATGTAGAGTGGTTCAGCCACCAACCAGCCTACTCCACTACCTACATGCATCTTCTATAGAATTTCAACAAATCTCTATTGGGAGCTTTCTTTTCGGGTAGAAGCTTATTACACCGACTTTCTTTTTCGAGTAGAAGTCTAAACTTTTATAATTGTTTACTTTGCGGGTAGAAACATAGACCTTTCCGACTCCTTTCCGGGTATAAGCTTAGATCCTATACCAACCCACTTTTCAAGTAGTTGGATTTTCTCACAACAAGTTTTCACAAACTGGCTTTGTTATCTAACAAGATGAGAACCAATAAAGCACAAGACACAAAGAAAGATTAAAACTTTAAGGCTTTAATAGCAAAAAAAAACAAATCAAGTTTAACTTAGAACTATAGATGTAGATGCATGAAAATCAATTTGAAAGCTTGTAACTAAAATCATTAAGAACTTTGAAAGAGATTGAAAACAAAGAGTATAAAGTGTAAATCAAATCTCAATCACAAACTTTTAAGCACAATCGAATCACTCTTTTGAAAAAAAAAATGAAGAAATTTAGCTTGAAGAAAGAAAATAAAGCACAAGATCTTTTTGAGTGATAAGAGTTTTCTAAAAGTTTTTCAAGAGTGTTGAAAGAGTAGTGTAAAATAGTATCTATAGATAGTTAAAGATAAGAGTAGGTGAAAAGAAGTTCAGCCCAAAAAATCAAGTTCAAATCTTCTCAAAACATAAATGTACTCTTTTCGATTGACAGCTAAAACTTGGCGGTCGATCGGTTTGATCAGGCAAACCCAATCAAAGTCAAAACATCAACACAACAGACGATTGGCGGATGATTGGCAGTCGATCCGTAGTTGCACAGTGAAATCTTAGCGATCAAAACTGATTATACCATTGTAAGATTTGTATCGTGCACTTAAATAAAATATCTAAAGTATTTTAAAAAGCTCCCTCTATTTTTCAAAATCTATAGAAAACAGATCAAACTGGCGATCGATCGAGAATAAGAAAAAAACTGAATTCTGCGGTGGGGAATCGACCCTGCAATCGATCTGAGACCCAACAGAAAATTGGGGGTGAAGACTGGCATCAACATACGATCGTACATCGTCCATGGCGGACGATCAAACATGTGGCTGAGAGCATTGAGCTCCGGCGGACGAGATGGATCATCCCCAGCAATTGATCCAAGTCATGGCCAGGAGCATTGAGCTTTGGCGGACGATTTGAATCGACCCTAGCGATCAGTCGCTTTACGCGCTGCACAGCTTAACATTTTAGCGTATCAATCCGATTGACCGTTGTGTTCTAGTGGTAGATCCAAAAATCCTACTTTCTCAAAAACTGATTTAATCGTTTTTGAAAAAAACATGAGAAAATTTGTATAAACTTCAATAGGCATATAAGCAAAGTAAGTAGGCCCAGAATGATATTTTAAATTCTTTAAAAGCTTTTGGATAATTTAACAAAACTTGAGAGGAATCACATTTGCTTTTACATCAAAACATTTATGAACAAGTATGAAAATGCAATCTAGTTTCAAATTAAGTCCTTATCTTAGTTCGTCTTACCTTACATAATAATCTTAAGTAGATTTAGCAATTTTCAGCTCAATTCTCTAACTTCAATAGATTTTACAATCTTTGGCTCTGCACTCTAGCTCCAATTTGAATTATCTTGATAAATTGTATAACTTGAGTTAGGAATATGTCACCACCTCCTTAATTAATATTGCAATTTAAACTCTGATCCATCCAAACTTTGTTAAGTCTTTTGACCTAAATCAAATCACAAAATACTAGAGAAGGAGTTGTTAGTGTATATGTAGCTTCATAAGTAGTCATCATCAAACTAAATCATAATAGAGCTAACAATATTATCTTAAAGTCACTACACTGCATCAAATCCTGCCACTTCGTAGGACTTTGAAGTTGTAGTGACAGTACTTTGAAGTTGTGGTGACAATAGGGAGTAATATTTTATATTCTAATCAGCTCCAACAGACTCCCAGGAGCGCTATAAATAGCGCTCATTTCTGTGATTCTAAGCATACTGAAAAATAGAGAACAACAGAGATTCTCTCCTCTCCTCTCCTTTTGAATTCGGATTTTTGAATAAAGATCTAAAAAGGATTCATTCTGAAAGAAGGCTCAGAAAATTCAACAGATTCTTAAATAAAGAATTGTTGTCTGAATCTGTGCTAAGACAAATATTCTTCTTTCTCCCTCATTTCTCTACAGTAGATAATCCTCCAAATTTAAGGCAAATATTCTCCCAGAAATTTGTCTTCGTCATGCTGCATTGAAATTCCTGTGAAGGTTTTGATTGACTACGATTCGACTATACGGTAATTTGGTAGTGCTATCCAAATACCGTGAAGGAGTATTGTAACTTGGGAGACCAACGTTCAGTATCCCGTTAGCATTGTAGCAGAGAACGTATTGTCTTAAGGAGATTCACTACATGCGTACCTCACTCCAATTGCTGTATAAGTGAACTAATGTTCTTTATACAGGGGTTATACTGAAATATTTATACTCATAAATATTACTGTATATTTAGACTGACTAATACTAGTCTAATTGGTGTTTAACCAAGGAAGGTAATTGAAAGGTGGTTCTGTAATTAAGGAACGTTCTACTGAACAGAAAAGCTCCCATCTGATATTTACCGACCTGGCCAATTAGATCGGTGACATTGATTAGTTGTCAGATTTATTCCTGCATCTAACATTCTTAAGACAATTACTATTCTTAAAGTTACTTACTTCTATTCTACTTGAATTTGTAGAAAATGTCTGAATCTAATCAAGACAGTACTAGTAAGGCACCAAACATGCAAATTCAGATATTGGTTCATGCTCCACTTCCTAAATCGAAGCCAGAGAAGCGATAAAAATTTGATAGCACTGAATTCAAGAGGTGGCGATAGAAGATACGCTTCTACTTGACTACTCTGCATTTGGCCAAATTCCTGCAAGAGGATTCACCGAAATCCGAAACTGATCGAGACTCAATCCTTGCAGTTGATGTATGGACGTAAGGTGACTTCCTTTGCCGAAACTATATCTTAAATGGACTGGATGACTCTCTTTATAATGTCTACAGTCCTATCACAATGGCAAAAAAGTTATTGACAAGTCTTGATAAAAAGTACAAGACTAAGGATGTCGGTACTAAGAAGTTCATCGTGAGATGATTTCTGGAGTAGATGCTGGACAGTAAGGACTGTGATCAGTCAGGTGTAAGATTTCCAACTTATTTTGACGAGATAGAGGCTGAAGGTATAATTCTACCTGAAACTTTTCAGGTTGCTACTATCGTGGACAAACTTTCACCTACATGAAGAGATTTCAAGAACTACCTAAAGCACAAGCGCAAGGAGCTGAAGTTGAAAGATCTCATTGTGAGGCTTCAGATTAAAGAGGACACCGAAAGTCCAAGAAAATGAGTAACAAGAACTCTTATGAAGCCAAAGCTAATGTGATCGAAGACTCAAAGGGAAAGCGTCTACTTCGAAGAGACTGAAGCGGAAGAAAACTGCCCAAAGGTACAAAGGTAAGGATCAAGAAAGTAAGAACAAGCACTTCAAGAGAACTTCTTACATATGCAACAAAGAGGGACACAAGGCGAATGAATGTCACGAATGAATGTCACAATCGTCCCAAAAAGAACAAGAAGGACTATCCACATGTAAACCTGACCGACCATACATCGTCAAGCCTATCAGCTGTGGTGTCAGAAGTAAATCTGACACTAACAAAAGGGATTGGTGGGTAGACACTGGGGCTGCTCGACACATCTGCTCTGAGAAATTATTATTCTCTAAATATCAAAAACTAGAGCAAGATGAGCAACTCTTCATGGCCAACTCAGCTGTTTACAAGGTTGAGAAAAAAGGAAAAGTCATCCTGAAGTGGAAATCTGGGAAGGAGCTCACTCTGAATAGTCTACTATATGTTTCAGATATCCGCAAGAATCTGATCTCTGGATCAATCCTTAGTAAGAAAGGTTTTAGAATGGTTTTTAAAATCAGATAAGTTGTACTTACTAAGGGTGGGATGTATGTGGGTAAAGATTATCTTGTTGATGACCTATTTAAGACTAATGTTGCTTTAGTGGACAAAAAGTCCGTGTATCTGTGCCCTAAACTCATCAATAAAAAAAAACTTCTGTTTATTTACTTGAGTCTCCTATTTTATGGCATGCTAGATTAGGGCATGTAAATTTTAAGTATTTACAAAACTTGTCTAATCTAGGATATATCCTAAACTATACTTGGAAGAAATTCACAAGTGTGAAATTTGTGTTAAGGCTAAGTTCGCGAAAAATTTCTTTCACTCAATTGATCGAAAAACAGAACTTTTAGGGTTAATTTATAGCAACTTGTGTGACTTAAAATTTGCGCCAACAAGAGGGTGGAAAATGTATTTTATTATTTTCATTGATGATTATACAAGATACTGTTATGTATCTACTAAACAGTAAGAATGAGGCAATGAATATATTTATAACATATAAAGCCGAAATTAAGAATCAACTCAACAAAAATATAAAATTCTAAAATCGATCGAGGCGAAGAATATGAATCAAATGAATTCAGTGAGTTATGTGCCAAATTTGGTATAATCCATCAAACTACAGCACCATATACTCCTCAGTAAAATGAGATTGCTGAATGGAAGAACATAATTTGAAGGAGGTAGTCAATTCCATGCTCGTAAGTTCTGAAGCTTAATAAAACTTGTAAGGAGAAGCTCTGTTAACTATAAATTATATTCTAAAAAGAGTACCCCAAAGAGAAACTTGGTCTTATATCATTTGAGTTATGGCATGGAAAGGGCACCTTCCTAACATTATCTCAAAATGTGGGGGTGCCTATAAAGGTACTAGCACCACTGCCTAAAAAGACTAAGTTGAGAGTAAGAACAATAGAGTGTATATTCATAGGATATGCCTTCAATAGCAGTGCCTATAGATTTCTAGTACATAAATTAGAAATACCAGATATTTATGTAAAATAATTATCGAATTTAGAGATGATGTATTCTTTGAAGACATCTTTCATACAAACAGAAAGAAGATAAGACTTCTGAAAAAATAACCACGAGATGACATTCAGAGATGAAAGCTCCAATGAACCAATTGTTATGCGAAAGTTGAACCAAAAAAAAGTCAGAGATCAAGAATCTCAAAATCTTTCGGTCCAAATTTCATAGCATATGCTATTGAAAGCGAGCCTCAAATATTTAAGAGGCTATGTCTACCCCAGAAGCACAAATGTGGAAAGAACCTATAAATAACGAAAAAATCCATCCTAAGCAATCATATTGAAAATTGACAAACTTGCCTCCTGGCAGTAAACCAATTGGGAGTAAGTAGATTTTCAAAAGAAATTAAACCCGATGGATCCATCGATAAGTAAAGGCTAGATAGTAGCCAAGAGTTATCGACAAAAGGAAAGACTTGATTACTTTGATACTTATTCACCAATAATAAGAATAACTTTCATTTAGATATTAATTGCAATTGCAGTATTGCACAACTTATATATCCATCAAATAGATGTCAAGACTGCATTTTTAAATAGTGAATTAAATGAAAAAATATATATAGAACAACCTGAAGGATTTATAGTCAAGGGCTAAGAACATAATGTGTGAATTGGTAAAATCCTTATACGGTCTAAAGCAGGCTCCAAAATAATGGCATGAGAAATTTGATAGTGTCATGATCAAAGATGGCTTCACTATCAATGAATGCGATAAGTATATTCACACTAAAACAGTTAGAGAAGCATGTATCATGTTTGTCTATATGTAGACGACATGCTGATACTTGGGACCAAGGACCAATATTGAAGTTATTAAGTCCACTAAAAGAATGCTATCCAACAATTTTAATATGAAGGATCTGGGGTTTGTTGATGTAATTTTAAAAATTAAATTTACAAGACACCAGATGGAATCAGTCTATCTCAATCTCACTACGTAGATGAGATGATAGAAAGATTCAAGGAACATGAGATAAAAGAGCATACAAATCCTTTTCTCCTACGCATCCACTTTCACAAGAATACAGGAATTGAAACATGACAGTTAGAGTATTCTCAGATTATCAGAAGTCTATTGTATTTAATGAATTGCACTAGACCCGATATTGCTTATGTTGTAAGCAAATTAAGCAGAGATACTAGTAACCCTAGCGATGTCATTGGACTGCTCTACCATGAGTATTAGATTACGTATCACATACCAAGGAATATGTTTTGAGATATAGACAATACCCACTTGTACTTGAAGGATACAGCGATCTAATTGGATTGCAGATTCTGAGGAATTAAAATTAACTAGCGGATACGTATTTACTCTTGGAGGAGCAGCGATATCTTAAAAATCTTTTAAATAAACGTGTATTGCCCGATCTACAATGGAATCAGAATTTATAGCCTTACATAAGGCTGGAGAAGAAGCAGAATGGCTTCGGTAATTTTAGAAAGATATACCATTTAGGTCAAAGCCAGTGCCCGTCATATGTATTCACAGCGATAATCAAGCAACAATATTTAGGGCACAAAATTTTATATATAACGGTAAGTATAGACATATTCATCGTAAATATAATATCGTTAAGCAGTTGCTCTCAAATGGAATTATCTCTATTGGCTTTGTATCGTCAAAAAATAATTAGCGGATCCATTTACTAAAGTTTAAGTGGAGAGCGTATAAACTATGCATCGAGGGGAGTGGGTTTAAAAGCCTAACCATATTGAGTCAGCTTAATGGAAATCTCACTTAGCGACTGAAAATCCTACAGACTAAGTTCAAGAGAAAAAATTAGTTATGATTAACTCTGCGAGTAAGCACTTAGGAGCTTAACTCCAATCCATTCCTATGGTGCACACAAATGCTTTCTACAAGTGGAGTAAGGATAAGCTTAATGCTTTTAATGATGCCTATATCTTGTTATTAAAATAAGTGGGGTAGAGTAGACTACTCTTAATAGGACGATCACATATGTGAGTATAAAGCTGGTCAACTCTTTAGGAATCTCTATGGAGGCTGTTATTCCCTAAAGATACTCTCTGAAATTAAGAATATCCAGGACCAAAATGGATACACCGAGAATCAAAGTTGATTTTGAAAAGTTATTGTGTGAAGCTTGTTGATTTGGCTTACATTACGACTGACAGTTCAAGACTTAATTCACTGATTAACTGGTAAATCTAATAAAACTTTCGCATGAAGGTTCAAGACCTAGTTCACCTATCCGGATGTAATTTCTTTTTTAAAGTACCTTTCACTATAAAGTCGCCTCTTTGTGTGTTAATTTCTTAAATCTCCATTCATTATGGAAAATTGTTGAGAAAATGAAGAATTAAACAGTGAGTCTTTGAGCTGAATTAAGGCGAGATCTGCTGATAGAATCAACCGGATAATAGTTGGAGTATGTTCTCCTTCCATTGGAGATGAACGTGGTATATTCACATGTTCAATTTCGTTTTCGAATGAATGAGATATTAAAGTCTACAGTTAGCCTAATTCAAAAGCTAAAGGGGACTAAAGATAGCTAAAAATATTTAGTCTCATATTGGATGTGAAGTAGACTTTGAAGTGTTTAAATAAAGAAAAATGAGAACAAAGGGCGTGCCTTTTGGGTACTTAGAGTTTTTGCGCACAATTGGGGGGAAACCATTTTCAAGCGCGCCATCGCCGCCGCCCACCCGACCCGGAGCTGGAGCCGAAGCCCAGGCCCGAGCCTGGGCTTGGGCGCGGATCCAACTCGATCCGGTTCTTTTGAACTGGGACCTGGTCTGCTACCCGAACCCGCGCGCTGTAACGGTCGGAAGAAACTGCAACAGCGGTTCCTATCTTGAACAGTTGCAACGATTCAGACAGGAACCATCACAACTGTTTCCTGGACATTTTTACCCTCCAACAGACTCCCAGAAGCGCTATAAATAGCGCTCCTTTTTGTGATTCAAAACACACTGAAAAAACAGAGAACAACAGAGATTCTCTCCCTCCTCTCCCTCTATAAAGATCTGAAAAGGATTCATTCTAAAAGAAGGCTCAGAAAGTTCAACAGATTCTTAAAATAAAGAATTGTTGTCTAAATCTGTGACTTCCTAAGATAAATATTTTTCTTTCTCCCTCATTTCTCTATAGTGGATAATTCTCCAAATTTAAGACAAATATTCTCCTAGAAATTTATCTTCGTACTGTATTTAAATTCTGTGAAGGTACTGATTGACTACGATTCGACTGTATGGTGATTTGGTAGTGCTATCCAAATACCGTGAAGGAGTGTTGTATCTTGATAGACTAGCGTACAGTATCCCGTTAGCACCGTAACGGGGACATAATTGTCTTAAGGAGATTCGCTACATGCGTATCTCACTTCAATTGTTGTATAAGTGAACTAACGTTCTTTATATAGGGGTTATAATGAAATATTTATGTTCATAAATATTATTGTATATTGAGACTGACTAATACTAGTCTAATTGGTGTTTAACTAAGGAATGTTATTGAAAGGTGGTTCTATAATTAAGGAACATTCTACTGAACGGAAAATCTCCCACCTGATATTCACCGACCTGGTCAATTAGATCAGTGATATTGAATAATTTTTAGATTTATTTCTGCATCTAACACAGAGCAACACAAAAATCCTTAAAGTTGGATATGAAGACATAATGACGTGGCTATGTGTAATGCACATCAAAACTTACAGTGATTTAAGTCATGTTTTATTTGAAGTAGGGGGGAAACACAAAATCTTAATCATTTAAATCTATAGCCTAAAATTAGAAATTAAATCGGACCAAAAAAAAACTGAAAGAATCTCACCTAATACAAGTCTATTAAGCTCTTGACATTTTTTAGGTTTTGTCAGTATATAACCCTTCTTATATTATATCAGGGGATCATTTTATATATCTGTTAAGTGACGCATATTTTCATCATGTTTGATACATGCCCTTTATAATTTCTAAAGCTCCCACACGCAATCGTTTGGTTTCATAAAATCTGACATAGCTCCATTGTGTCTAGTACATGTCAGATAAGTGTCACAAGTGCCGATGTCTGATACGCGTGGAATGTAGATGCGGAAATTTGAAGTGTCCATACTTTATAAGAAGCAATTGAGAACCATTAAGGACTGGGCAAATTATTCTTTCTCGATATATTTTAGAGTCTGATATCACCAAAGTGAAGATATGAAAAGGCAGCTTCTCTTTTCACTTTCACCTTGATGGCTGTACAACTTGGTAAAATTAATGCTTAATTTGTTGACCATGGGTGAATATTTTCTGTTTGATCTGTTGGTTGGTAGCATCATTCAGGAAATCTTTGTTCATAGTTCTTACATTTATCTAGATCAAACCAGGGTGCATGAGTTTATTATCAAAGAAGATGTTCATGTAGTATAGAATGGGAAGAAGGAAACATATTTATCAAGAGACCAATAAATGAAGCCACACTTGTATTTAGTGAGGCCTTTTCTAATATTATGGTACCATGTAGGGTAGTGATTGTAGTGACATTTAGTCCTTTTTACATGCTATTAGTTCTTTTAAGTTGATGAATAGAATGATGTTCTAAGCAATTCTCTGAGGATGTTGACCACAATATCAAGTAGACGATCATTCTGTAGCCAATACGTTGAAGAACATCAAAGAAATAAGAATCTGTCTGCAGTAAAATAGGACCATGAAAAGTCCATGCCAGTAAAGTTTATACTATCTACTAGCAGGTTAATTGGCACTCTCTTGTTCATTCTCTCTCCTTATTTAGTCATGTCAGTGAAGTAACAAATTAACAGACATCATACTGTTAAGCAATATGTCACATAAGCTAAGGTCAAGCCACTTCGAGAAGACTGAATACACTTCCCTTTCATCTTCTGCATACATCTGTCCAGATAGTGTGTTATATACCAGAACACTCGATATTTTTTCTGAACTAGTTATTTACATCCACAGCAGGAATCAACAACTACCTTTCACCAGAGCTAGAGAATTGATGGACAAATACTTTAAAACACATATAATTGTACACCAGTACAATTAGGAAATGATAGTTACTCACATCCAGTGTTCTAAACATCAGATTTCAGGGCCGCGGCAGACGGCTAAATCCTATGTGAGATTACGGGTATTGGAACCTATCAGGAATATTTAATAAATGTTGGCTGGCATAGCTGGTGGTAGACATATTATATATATTGTCTTAGATGTCCTAAATAATATAGTTTTAACAAGACAATACATGTATAAATCATGTAAAGCCAATATTCTAAATGGCAGATGTTGGATACATGGTGACCAAGGGGATACATATTGGATAGCGTATATCAAGCAACACATCACAAGCTATAATGTGTGAAAGATATTTGTATATCATGTATATAATATTGACAAATTTGACGTAAGTAATATCTTAATTGCCATCGACTTCATAAAACTATAAAGCTAAATGTAAATGTGTTAAAAGAAATCAAATTCACTTCATGCAACGAAACTAACAATATAATAAGAATCCAAAATATTATGAGTAATAAACATAAAGAATTAGTAAACAAATAAGTAAATGATGACAAAACTTTTATGTCCAAAATACAATGTCAGGGATCTCCCAGAAAAATTATCATGCGATATATCGGGGACATTCGCTGAAAAAAGATAAACGATATATCTAACTTCATGTTGTGGCGTTGAAAGTTTATGTCAAGCATGTTGGGGATATCTAAATCAGTGTTCACATCCATGCAACAAAAACCAACAAGTAGCTTTTACTAGAGCTAGGTAAATGATGGGACACACAAAGTTGTAGCCAACAATTAAGACACACTCATACAGTACTTGGGTTTGGGTTCAAATGGAAAAAACTGCAAGGCACTTCAATCAATACAATACATACTATCACACTCATAACTGAAATTTGTGTTGTTGGTGCATATGCCCACATTCTGATTTTGCCAACTGATCTTCCCACAGCAAGAAGTGTAGTCTACTACCACTCCATCACCATCCCTCAGAAGGTACTTGAGATACTTATCAGTCATTGCAGCAGCGGTAGAGAACAAATTTCTCCATGGGCTTCTTGCATTCTGCACACACCACTTGCTCCTTAATACTTCCTGTATCCCCGGGCAAGATGAGGCGTGTGCAGTGCTCGTGCGTGTGGTAAGGCACCAACGCCTTTGTCAGTGCTGGAATAAATCCTTCATGTTCCACATCTGCTTTCCATGCATCAAACTGCAGAAGACAGTCAACTAACTTCTTTCCATGGGCTTTCACCATCTCAAGTGATCCCCGGCTGATCACAGCCCACCTTCGTCGCTGCCATCAAACTGAGCATAGTCATGACTTCTTGCATGATAGGATCATTCTCAATGGTCTTTCCATGTTGCATCTTGGAGTGCCACATGCTTTCTAGTCGGACCCAGAAAGACCCACACCATTACTGGGTCTTCCCAGTGCCCGCTAAGCCTTCTGTAGTGATTACAGCAGTGGCTTTCTTTACGCGCTCCTTTGGGTACTTTTGCCAACATAGATCATCTCTAAGGGCACCTTTGCCTCTTGCGCCACGCGGCGCAAAACTGTTGTGAACCGCCTGATCCAGTCAATGTCTTCTCCACCATAGAGGCAAACATGACGGCCTTCTCTTACCTGTCACAGAGCAGTAAGTTTGAAAGATTAATTAAGTGATCAGTTGGCTTTTAAATTTCTATTTATTTGGATTGTCGTAATTCTTGGTAGTTATTAATGGTTTTTTTGCTTGTTAAACTAGTTCTATGTCATCATTTTTTTACAAATATGATTATCAGGGAGCTGCTTTACAGTAGAACAACTTGTGAACTTGGGACTTGGTGTCTCTATTGCCCACAATTGTCATATAAGTTCCTTTGAAAAGCCCAATCCCCCCCCCCCCACCACCCCCCCCCCCCCCACCCCTCCCCCCCCCCCCCCAACACACACACACACACACACACACACACACACACACACACACTCATTGTACCCTTTTTTAACTTCTTTTATCATACCTTTTCATTAATCTTAACATTCCTTTTAGCTAACTACCATCCCTTTCCCATGAACTACCCCTATTTGCATCATATTCCAGGTTAAGGTTGATCATTGCTGGAAGATCATATTTTTTTTTCGCTTCTCTTCTGTTTAGTTCATGATAAGATCATTCTTCTGATGTCATATAAATATATCAACAAGGAAACTATGATAGATTGATTTGCTCTGAAACTATTGGCTTTCTGTACAGAACTCTGATATATAAATGTTTTCTAAACAGCATTCATTCATATCTCTGCTCATCTGTTGACTAGTTGTATTCCATTAACTTAATTGTGTGACATAAAGATACATTTGACTGCAGTGAAGATTTTCATGTGTTAGCTAGTTGATGCAAGTATTGGAAAACAATGAACTAAAAATGGATTGGAATTTTCCATCAACCCCATACAGAATATGCTAATAAGACCATAAAGTAGATTGATTACCTCAGTTAATTTTCATTTTCTGTTTCTACAAGTATTAGGGCAATGGATATATCTGAATCCTCGGTAAACCGTGCTCCATTAAATTTTGTGGTCATAAGTGACTCTTGTTTGCGGCACAATCGTGATAACTAGCCTATGACTTAATTGTCCGTTAGCGGTAAGAAAAAGAAAACGAGGAGAAAGTTTTACTTGTATAAGACTATATAAAATAAGTACAGGAAAGCAAAATTAAGTTGTCCTCCTCTTCCTCATTTAAACCTTTTCCATCAAGATGAGGTCAGCTATGGAATAATGCTCCACAAAGATTCGACGAAGGTTTATAACCGAGTGTCTCTAATATCAATCATTTCATAATTAGTGCCAACTTTCTAACCAAGAAACTAGACACAGAGAGGGTTTGCTATGACTCTAAAAGGCTAGTTGGTGTCTTCAAATTGTTCAGTCAAAAAGATGATAAATTTGTTATAGAGAAATGTGTTCGACTTTACACATAAAACCAAGCGTCAAACAGAACACAACTCCCTAAAGAAAATAAAAATAAAATGTAAAATTGAAATTCCCTTTCAGCATTCCCTGACTGGTAGAGCGAAATATTATCATTCTAATATGTGTTTCTATGAGTATATTTTCTCATTAAAGATTCAATGAATTTCCCTTTCTATTCTTATTATAACATGATGCTAAGAACACTTAAAGCCTTCTGAGCCAAAATCTATTATCATGAAGAGAGAAAGCAAAGAAATATGGAGTAATGAACTATTAGATATTTATCAAGTGCTTCATAAATATAAATTATGCCAGAACAGTCACATACCCATTGAAGTATTGCTGGATCAATTTCATCAACCAAAAACTCAAGCCGCCATGTCTCTCCCTCCAAAGTGCTTCCTCCCTATTGCTAGTGAAAGGGAAGGCCAGACTCCCCCAAATCCACATCATGTGGAGTGCATTTGGACACGCAACTTTTCCTTGAGGATCCAACCCACCAGTAATGGCCTCTTGTCAAATCTCCAAACATCCCTTATGTACTTGATCACTGCTGGGTCTAGCAGAGAAGGATGGTGCAGTGAATACCAGGGCATTGTAGATGCCAATTGATCAAATGCCGCCTCTTTCGCAGGAGTCCACGGGGTGTACCTATCAATAATTGGCAGCCATACAATCTCATAATTCCTTTCGATCTTCCTTGGGGGTATCATTGTATATCTGTAAAGTACAAAGAGCTCCTCACGGCTAATGTGTCAATGTCAGAGACAAACAACATGACAATCTTTCTTCTCAGGACGTCAACACTGACTCTTCTCTTAGTATGCCCATCAAACAGAGGCAAATCATCCTTGGAATAGATCATTGCCCTGAGGATCTTCATGTTGTCAAGGGCTTGTCTCGAAGAGCCTCACAAGTGTATTATAGGCTTCGATATGCCTTTTCTCACCTGCATCACAAAATTTTATATATAGAATCCTTATTTGCATATGAATTCAGTAGTAGCCAAGGTAATCATACTACATTCATGATTGGAATTTCTGTTATAATTTACAAGGGATTTTGAACTATCTGTTGTTTGCCTTGTGTTCTTTGCAATTTCTGGTGGTAATTTCTCGTTTTTATGTTTCCTTTTCTTCTTTTTTTTCCGCCTTGCAATCTTTTATGCACAAGCTTAGATATCCTATTATTATGGAATTGAAAGCACATAAAGACACTAAACTACTGATTCAGTGATTGTGTGAAGTTTTCACTTGCTATATCCTTGAAGCTTGCGTGTGGTTAGAAACTGAGCTATTTCATTGATATGCGTTGGTGTTTTAAGATTCTCCATACTGACCAATGTATTGATGGCAGAGACTGAGTTGCTTTGTGAGATGGCCATGAATGTTGTTTTGTTTATGGGCTAAACTTGACAGTTCCCATAACTCTGTGGTGGAGCTGATGTACTGAATCAACCAACACAAGATAAGAGTGTTCCTATTCAATCATTTAATCCGTTACTTCAATTCTGCTAATCCCTTTAGACATGTACACTGATATAAGTATCCAGGAACTTACTCATGCCCAAGGCCTACTAGCCCGAAGATCTGAGAGGTACAAGCAATGAGACTCCTAATGACCCAATAGACAGCAGTGGGAATATGGGCCAATGCCACAGACATTTCAGGTGAGTCTGGGAAATGTACTCTGCCGGAAGCTCCTTGAACTCTATGATGCATTGGTGACATCCAATGATGCGCGGATGAGGTTATTGACAGCGTCAAACCGAGGCTTGAGGACATCAGTGTGCTCAAGAATTTCAGGGAGCTGCTTAAGATGCGCCATAGATTTGGCCAGGGGATTGACAGTGTGAAGCTGAGCAGTCAGCCAGAATTCCCCATACCCTATAGCAAAGGCAGCCAGGGCCAGGACTGCCTTGCATCCAGGTATAAGCTGACAATGAGTTGAACACAAAACAGTCGTCGCATGGGCATCTCCCCCACTAAAACACTTGACTATCATCTGTGACAATATAACTTTTAGGGGGATTAAAATTATAAATTATAGCACAATTACCATGGCTACCAATCTGCCAAATAAACGGCATCAAAGATTCATCTTTGTAAGAAGCTTAGTTCAGTGTCTAAGAAACATGACAAGTAAATGTTCATTACTAAACTGACCAAATTTGTCAGGCAGGACTGAACAAATATGGTGGAATGGCTACAATAGGACCATTTGTGGACTGACCTCGGAAGAAATTTTATGAATGGTGAATGCAAGTGCCTCCAGCATTCCAGCCACCTCTTGATGATGTATCTTGTCTTCGATGACTTCAGTATGAGTTGACGGTGCCTGCATAAAAAACACACTCCAATGGTGGTACAACTTGAGCAGAAAAACAAAAAGTATCTTAGGCTATTTGCTAGCTCACATTTCTTGGTTCATGATAGAGTATGTTTTATTAACCGGTCCACTTGTATTTCAACAATATGTACAACAATATCATCAATCTGAACAGCACATTATCTAACTTACTGCTATGCGTAAACTTTGCAGGTATGGAGTATGGAGTGTGTTTATGATTGCCATACTAGCTAATTGCAGATATAGTCATAATGTGCAAGTTACCACTAGAACAGTTGGGGTTGCTCTTTGCAAGATATCCTCGACAATCTGCAGCAGAGGCACGACGTCAATTTCACGTCCGTTAGGAGCGTGGGTGCCAGGACCTGCTTCATCACCGCAGCATCGTCAGATGATGAGAAGAGGTGGCGTTCGCTCTTGAGAAGCAACTTCTGCGCTGCCGCTGCTGCTGATGACGACGCCATTTTCTCCAACCAGCAAGGCTAGAAGAACAAACCAAAGCCTGTGAGATTGCCATGGGCCTTGTTGCTGTTATATATTATATAGTGTTTAAAGCCATACAGAGATGGAATAGAGCCCAAGTGGACCAACTACCTTGCTTGAAACCAAGGGCTTTGTGAGAATCCCTTTAGCACATGAGATTTTGTTAATACTCCTTGTGCTGTGGGGCTTCCTTGCCTGCCCTTTACAGCGAGAATGGTCTATATTCCAAGCAATTCTGCCAAAAAAAAGAGCGGTCACACAGGCAAAGCTTATCTTTTTATAAGCACCAAGGTTTTCCTGCTGAGTGAAATAAGCTTTTAATCGCGAAGAGATACTGATTCATAATATTGTAATTACAAAATTTGCATTCCCTGTTCAGCACAAGTGAAATTTTTTGCTCGGAATACTGTCAACAAATTTAATACGGATACTTTGCTTGCTGCTTTTGATGAGTACTGTGGGCACAGGGATCAGGACATTCTCTGATCCTTTGTAAAAGATGTACGTCATCGGCATTATTCGTTGCTTCAACAAATTTCCATGTATGTCAGTGTGTGTGACCGGTGTTTGGCATAATTCTGTGTTGGGGGCAAGGGCTTTTACGATGGCGATGAACAAGAACATATCAGATCAAAAAGAAAAAGGAAAAAAAAAAAACAAAATTGCAGATTTATCAAAAAACACACAGAGAAAACAATAATTTACGTAAAAAATCCAAAACAGGAAAAAAAATCATAGAGTTTGCTAAATTCACTATTATCAAGAGATTACAGAGAGATGAACAAGAAGACCTCACAGCCGCTCTGCACAATAGCTCTCAAGATTTCTATTAGCTTCGTCTCCCTACCCTAATTACGGGACATCTCCTTTTATAGAGAAAACTAAGGTTACAAGTTGTGACATTTTTAAACTGCCCTTGACACGTGGCTTGAGTTTCATGTATCGCGAAGCTTCCAGGCTAGACCGCATTCGTTGCGTCTGCACCTCAGTGATGTTCCTCTGCTCTGTCGCTCAGGGTGTTCCTTCTGAGACTCTGAGCGATTCTCAGAACACTTGAACATGCCTCCATCTGAAACTTCAAGCTCGCCCACACTCACCTATAGCATGCCTTTACTCGGGAGTCAGTGAGGTAGTCTACTTCTTGGGAGACTCTTCCCGAGATCCTGCCTCCGAGTCACCAGGATGGACTTCCCGACTACTCCTACTGCAACTGGCCTCACAGTTCTTCCTGGGTAATACTTCTCCGATAGCGATTTTCCGTCAAGATCGACAATCAGGCTCCACAACGTCAACAATCTCCCATTTAGAGATTGATAGTTGACACAGCAGCATCATCCCCCATCTTTCTCTCGTTCTCTTCTCATTCCCGACTAATAGTGACTCCGAGTAACTCAAACTCGAATTCTCAGGCTTGAAGACCTAGAGAAGCTGAACAACTTTTTAGTTTCTCCACTGTGACCATCTTGGTCAACATATTTGCTAGATTCTAACTCGTATGTATTATAGACTGTCAAAAAAATCACTATGGATAAGTCATCAGACGCGAACCTCACTTCAACGCGCGAACCTCGCGTCTCAAATTAAAACGCGGACCTCGCGTCCAATAGAAGCAAGAGACTTCAGACACGAGCTTGAGTAAACTCGCGTTCAACGCGAGTCTGAGTATCTCTGCATCTAACGTAGGTCTGAAGAACCTCGCGTTTCAACTTCGACGCGAATCTGAGTAATTCTGCGTCCCATCCAACGTGAGTCTGAGGAACTCCATGTCTCACGCAGGGTCTAAGCAACCTCGCATCCCATTTCAAGCACAGGTCTCAGCAACTCGGCGCTCCACATCAGACGCGGATCTGAGAAACCCTGTATCTCACTTCAGACACAGATCTGAGAAACCCTGCTCTCACTTCAAACATGGGTTTGAGCAACTCCACGATCTAACTGAGACGCCCGCGTCTACAATAAGCAACACGAGGTCCGCGTCCAGCACGAGCCCGCGTATCTGTTGTAACTGACCATCATTACTAGGTCAATTAATTCCCTATGTAATATGGGAGTTAATCGTCAATATGGAGGATTTTAGGGGACGACAATACCCCTATGACTCCCTGTAAATAGCCTACGTTGCTATGAAGAGAGGGGACGACTTCTTTAAAATCAAGAGAACTTCTTTGAATCTAGGCTCTTTTTGAATTCAAAGAGAGTACTTTTGGAGAAAAGAAGAAAGGGAGTAGTCAGTTGACTCTAAACACATTGTGTGTTAAAAATAAAGTTTTTCTATGATTATATTCGAGAGCATCCTAAAGAGAAGCTAGATAGTTGGTCGGTCAATGAAGAACATGAATCACTCTTCACCGCCACTTAAAGAACCCAGCTTAAACAAAGGGGAGAACCGAGTCTTCTTCCCTCTTTTGTAATCGGAATCGTTCCGCTATAATTTTCAGCCACTGAAAGAAATTTTACACTGACCAAGGCGTTTTTCCGATCAAACAAAAGATGGCACTCTGCTGGAGACTCCTTCTCTACTGAAGAGAATGCTGTGGCGCAAGTCGATGTCGGCTCCTGAGAAGATGGTAGAATCCCTTGTCGTTGAATTCGACCAAGAGAAGTTTGAGGAGTTTCTTTCCTTAGGCTCTGCCAGTCCCAAGGCAATGCAGCAATACCGCAAAGTCTCTTCTGAGACTCGTTCCCGAATCTCTTCAGAGATTACTCCTGAAGTGGCCCGCACCACTGCTCACAACGCAGAGGGTGCCACTTCTCGTGTAGCCTGCTGCCCACGTCAATGTCTCTCAAGAGACCCCAAAGCGATAACAGCGACGCACGATCAAAACGACAGTTAAGATCAATTCCCCCATCCTCCTCCTCTCCAAACCCTGCAATTTCGGGTTGTCGGGGGTTCCCAACAAACTCTATAGCTTAACCAGAATGCTGAACGTCGAGAAAGAGATGCCGTGCTTTTCGACAACAGCTCGAAATATGTTCTGTAGACTCAGAATGCGAGGTCGTTCCTGCATTTCTCTTAAGCAACACGAGGATCGCGTTTCTGCTCCAGAACGTGAGTCTCGCATTCTTCAACAACACGGGTCCGCGTCAACGCGAGACCCACATTTTAATGGTTCCAAAACATGAGGCTCGCGTTCCCCGATAACGCGAGGCCCGCGTTTCTGACTTTAAAACACGATGACTGCGTTTCAACAAAATGCGATGCCCGCATTTCAACTCAACGTGAGGTCCGCATTTCAACAAAGAAACCCGAGACCCGCATCCAGCCAAAAAGCCTCACCTCTAGGGGTTAGAGGCTAGTTCCTCAGACGTCCCTCAACGAACCTGAGGGACTACCTGATAAGGAATAGGAGCGGCCATCAGATCGGCCCTCGATGCAACAGCGAGTAACTAATCTCGGCAGTACCCTCTGATTGCCATTGCAGCTTTTAGATAGCGAAACTTTCAGCTTTTAGCCGATTGTCAGCGGCTTCAAATTCAGCCAAAAGATGACGATCCCAAAAAGGAATCATTCTCCGACGTCGAGTACCCAGAAGTGAC
>JAVJIF010014320.1:0-81000 GCA_038442645.1 Agave tequilana | reverse complement strand
CTCTCAACATATGCCTCTCTCTCTTACTTACATGAATCTTCTTCTACCCTAAGCTACATACAAGTTACATAAAAGTAAAAACTAAACTACAAAATGGAAAAATGAGTCTAAAATCCTAACTCTGCATTGGCGTCCAATTTAAGCAAAGAGAATACCCTTTTATAGGCCAAAAACCCAACAACCAGGATCCCGGGAGGTCGGGGGAGCAAACGCTCCCCCTAACTCCCCAAGATTGCCACGGAAACGCGGCTATTGCCGCGTTTCCGCGGCCAGGTGTGGCCAGGTGGCCACACCCTGTTGGTGGGTCGCGCTGGTTTGCCTTCTGACTATATCTGGAGTTGGTTTGTCAGTTGAGTCCGGATTCTGACGAAATGGCCTTGGATCTTTGCTTTAACCGATCGATTCTGAGAGGATTCTTCTCAACCGGTTTTCCACCTCTTGATTTTGCCCTGATTTACTTGGTGCGAATTAATTCTGATTTAATTCAGAATTTTGGTGGGCTTGGGCTCATTTCTCTTCAACTCCTTAAAGATTGGGCCTGCAAATAAATCAAACAATTAATTAGGATAATGCAGGCTTTATTCTATAATAAGTATGGACATATGATATTAAATATGCAATATTAGCAACCAATCACACCCCCATACCTATCTTTTGCTCGCCCTCGAGCAAAACAACTAAACTATACTAAGGATTATTAGACCACTTTCGCAGGTCACACGATTGCATTGAGCATGTGCAACAAGCCGTTAAACCTCTAGGTTTCCCCTAGAGGATGAGTTTTGTCTCGTGAGGGTTTTCAGCGGATTACACCCACAAAATCCATAAAGAAAGGGAAATAAAGAGTTAGTATTTTCGAAAGGCATTTTGAAAGAGAAAAATATTTGAAATATAATTGTAAGATCTAAGCAATCTATAAGTAATAGGAAAACCGAATTTTTCATTCCTAAACTTAGTCTCTATTCAAAAATTTGTTATCAATCAAAGTAAGGGGTCAAATTGTACTTCTCATCTAGTCTATTACTTACCCTAAGTCATATGCACCTTGTGAATGTGAAAATTTTGACTAAGGGTTCATTTACTCTAACTCTTATGCCTTATATATATATATATATATATATATATATATATATATATATATATATATATATATATATATATATATATATATATATATATATATATATATATATATATATATATATATATATATTGGTATTATTCCTTAGTTCTATTAGGCTTTCTAATTTGCCCATGTAACGAGCCTCTAATCGATGACTCCCAACCAAACGGTCTTAGGGCACCGGGTGAGAAGACACCCTAGGACTTAAGGACTCGAGCAAATAAGGCCACAAAACTAAGGATTTTATTATATGAACCTCTTTTAGGCGTAAATACTTATGCTTTATTAGGCGCAAATACCCAGCTTAATCAGAGGATTTTTCTTTTCAAACTTATCTAATCATCTTTCGCATAAATACTAAGGCTTGCTTAGGCCAAAGCACCTAGCTAGTCAATAATTAGATTGTTTGTATATATATATATATATATATATATATATTATATATATATATATATATATATATATATATATATATATATATTATAACTTATCTAATCATTTTTCGCATAAATACTAAGGCTTGCTTAGGCCAAAGCACCTAGCTAATCAATAATTAGACTTTTTTTTTTTTTATAAGGCATAAGAATCTTTGTTTTTGAACCCTAAGTGTGTAAGTGTATGAAGTGTGCATATTTCATCAAGGTAAATATCAAGACCAAATTACTTTGACAAATTATCTCCTAACGCTAAAAATCAAACAAATAATTATATTTTGACCAAGTATAAGAAATCCTAATTTGGATTTTCCTATTCCTTAAAATTAACTCAATTTCTTACAAAATAAGTCAAAATATTTTCTATTTTCCAAAAAGTTTTTAAAAGTAAAGAAAAATGTTAATTTTTTTTATTTTAAAGAAAAAGAAAAGTTATGTTAGACCCTCCCCCACAACTATCTCATGCATTGTCCTCAATGTATGAATTAATGCATAGATGCATGAAAAAGAAGAAAGGGAAGGAAAAGATTACCTTAAGGTGGTGGTTCCGGTGGTGGTCTGATTGGTCCACGAAACGCGGCCCAATCAACTTTTCTTGGGGCTCGGAGGAACCCACCAGAAGTATCTTTAATATAACCCATTAAAAAGATGTATCCATAAAGGATCTTTATTAAATATTTAACCCCATCTAATGTCCATATTCCATAACTAATTTCGGAGTCAAATTTTTCAACCACCTCGTCCTAGAATGGAGTATGAAATGATAGAACGGTTGACTTGGACTCAAGAAGGACAGGAACTAATACCGACTCGGGAAGGTGACTTAAGTCAAGTAAAGGTTCAGGAGTCGAAATTGGTTCAAGAATCGGGTCCAAGTCAAGAAGTTGAAACTCTAGTCCACATGTATTTTCTAACAATGGAATGTGACTTAATATGGGTGATTCCAGTTCAGGAATGATAGGTGGAGGAATCAAAGCTGACTCTAAAATATTACTCAAGTTTGGTAACACAACAGGAGTCAATATTGTTTCAGAAAGTTGAACTGGATCACAGATTTGAGAATCTAGGTCACATATCTCATTGAGTTCAATATCAAAAAATTGAGAACTTGCCAATTTGTCAATAGGATTTTCAAAATTGTATAATTGGTCAAGTTCAATATGATCCTCAAGAAGGGTGATTCAATTTCATGATGAATTGGCACAGGATTCAATGTTGACTCAGGAAAAAGATTAAAATCAGGTGAAGATACCGGAGTCATAATTGAACCAGGAAGTAGAATTGAATCACTAAGTTGGGGTTCAAGATCATATTCATTTTCAAGTTCTATTTCAGGAAAAGGAAAAACTTGCTAAACTGTCAATATCTTTTTCAAAATTTGGAGTTTGGGCAAGTTCAAGTGGTTGTTCTGAAATAGAATCTTGATTTCCAAGACTACATGACTCTTCGACTCTAACAGGATGGTTAGTGACATCAGAACTGGTCAAATGGTGAGAACGTAGAGATTCGACCATCATATCTATGTCACGATTTCTAGCATTTTGAGCATGAGTCATGGCTTCAAGCATCTTTTCATAATTTATGGGTTCATTGTTTTGATGAAAAGATGAAGAGTTGTCTTGGAAGTGGTAGTGAAATTGTGAGTCCATCAGATTTTAGGATGTGTTTGGACTCACGCATACTCATTTCCAAAATGATGGTCTTCTATTTTGGACTGGTGGAACTGAGTATGACTCTTGGAAATATTGTGGACTAGGTGGAGAAGGGGGATAATTTGGTTGAAAATTTGACTCGGGTAGGTGAATCCCCACTGACTCTGTGAAGAGTTGAAATCGTTATGAAATTATAGTCATACGATGGGGACATGGGTTATATTGATTCGGATAAGACCAATCCGGCACACTAGGTTGGTTAAAGTCATAATATGCCGGGTTGGTAATATCCGAAAATGAACTAGGTGTGTAATATGGATTATTATTAAAGTTGAAAAAATTATTATTATAAGCCATATCACACAATAGAATACACACAAAAAAGAAAGAAAAGCAAACAAATATACAAACAATAAAGAAAAATTCTAATCTAAATTAGGATAGACCTAGACCTAGACGACTCCTAACTGGTTAGACTGTCCACGGGAGTTTAATATAGACTTTGACCACAAGCTAATCAGCCAGGTTAGGGTAAGGTTGGTGGGAGGTTTTCTGTCAAAAGACGTTCCTTAATTAAATAACCACCAACCTTCGGGCTTTCGGCCCTTAATCCCTTTCCTAGACACTGATTTGGTAAGAGTCAAGTTCCAACACCTTTCCCTCTTAGGATAATCTCCTAATTGAGTCCGAGATGTCCCTAGGGCCAACGTCTACTCATTTTAAGTTAAGCTTGGTTAGTGAGTGCTTGGATTCTGATTTTTGGGCTAAGGAAGGGTGATTAAATCCCCACCTTATCTTGTTATTGTGTTGGTGCCCTTAAAATTAATTAGTGCAAGTGTACAAGATATGTAAGATTCACTCAAAGCGATATAAATCAACCAAGAAGTGAGTCCTATGCTAAATGCAATGCATACGTACCTTGCTCCAGCACTCTTCAACAGTAAAATAAAGGAATTGAAAAGACACGTGCCTAAGATGCAAACGTCTAATCAATTTTTTTAACTTTTTCAACAAACTTTTTACTGTTGGTTTATTAGCAGGTTTATGGTGATGGCATATAAGAAATAAAGATGCAGAAAGCTATGTTTTTGGCAAAGTAAGCAACCCTGCACAAAATCTATTAGTAGTCAACTCTTCTTTGCCGCGGATCCGCGGCTTTGGCTGCGCAAACGCGGCAAATCAGAGGGCCCTGGTCTCTGCTTTCTAGAGCAGAGGCCCAAGGCCACTTGTATGTCACTGCAATATTAATTTCCTGCTTTGATTGCCCTGTAACCTGCAACAGAGAAGAAAATTCGTTTAGTTCTAAAAAAATTTTAAAAAAAATTCAGATTTCAATAAAAAAACATGTTACCCTCACCGGCCCAAAATTGATGAGGCTAAACCTGCACACAAAATACGAAATTATAGAACTTAAGAAAGGAGATGTGCAAGTGCTCAATTCTTACCGCTATAGCAAGTGGCTATGCGGGTCGTGATCCACAAGGAGGGTTTTGCGATAGAAGCGTTTACAGTTTTATTGAAATCTTATGAACACAAAACGATAGTTCTTCTCTGTTTTTAAAGTTAAGAAAATGGAAAAGAAAGTTATGTTAAGGTTAGAAGAAAGTGAAAGATGAAGAAGGTGGAAAATCAGAAAACGATGAAAAGCGACTATGTACAATGAAGTGGAGAAGAAAGAGTTGGAGGAGGTGGTGATCTATACTAAAGAAGTAAAAGAAAAGAAAGAAAGAAAGTGAAGAAATACTTACCTAGGTTGATTGATGACTTACTTGGAAACCTTTTGCAAGTTCTACCTTTTTGCTTCGGAGGCGTTCAACACATAGATCATAAACTCGATCTCATTCCCCGTGCACATTATATCGTCAAGCATATCAAGAACGAAGTGATGCGGAGCTTGGAAGAGGAGAACGTCTTCATGAACTATCGCTGACTCTCACGTAGCTTAGCTATACTTGCTTTGGAATTCACTTGTAGACTCAACAAATACAACCAAGGTAAAGTAGAAGAGGAAGAGGAAAGCAAAGCAAAATGGAAAGTAAAGATACAAACATAAACAAATGTTACCTTATTGCTTGAAACTATGAAAGAAAGGAGGAGGGTACATCGGTGTCACTCTCAACATATGCCTCTCTCTCTTACTTACATGAATCTTCTTCTACCCTAAGCTACATACAAGTTAAATAAAAGTAAAAACTAAACTACAAAATGGAAAAATGAGTCTAAAATCCTAACTCTGCATTGGCGTCCAATTTCAGCACAGAGAATGCCCTTTTGTAACCCCCTGATCCCCGGTGTTCGTATCACCGTATCGGTACGTGATACGACGTACAAAATGATTTGACCTCCGTAGTAGTCCGATTGAGCTGATTTCAGTTTCAAAAATCATTTTCTAATATTTTAGATTTTTCAGGATTTTCTAGAATTTTTCTGGATTATTTTGGAAAATCTCCGTTGTCGGTGTCGACCGATACCGATAAACGACCTTCTGATTTTTAGTTCATAAATGGAGTTGTATTTTGAGAATTTGCTTTCACCGTATGTCTTAGAATCATGTGAGCTACGTTTGGGTATTTTTGGGGATTTTCCTGAATTTATCGAAAATCCGGCCAAACCGGTGTCGCCCGTATCGGCGAGACACTCCGGGATTTTTAATTGGCAAACCGGATCGAGATTCTGCAAACCGTCTTCATATTACGTCTCGAGATAATATTCGCTATTTTCTGTAATTTTTGGGCACATTCGGAGCTGGTCGAATATCGGGCCAATTTAATAATAATAAAATATTAATTTTTATTTTTCTTTTCTTTTCTTTCCTTCTTCCTTCTTCCAGCGAACTCTCCTACCGCCCTACTGTAGCAACCGACTTTTCCCCCTCCTTTTAAAATCCTTCCTCTCTCTCTCTCCTCTATTCTCTCTCTCACTCTCCCATCCTCTCTCTCACTTCTCTCTCTCTCAAACCCTCTCTCTCTCCTCTCTCTCTGGATTTGATGCTGGTTCTGATTCTCTCAAGGGGCTGCACCTTCACTTCTCTCTCTTTGATAGCGGTGATCCTTTTTTCCGGCGACCTGACCGGCGGCCAGGCGCCGGCGGCCGGATGCCGGCGGCGCCGTAGGCCGGCCGGCGCAGGGCCGGCGGTGGCGGTTGGGGGGAGGGGCCCCATCTCTTTCCCTCTCTTTCCCCCCACTGTTTCTCTCCCTCTCACTCCCGCTGCTTGGGCCGGAGCGGCGCCGGAGCACCGCCGGAGCGGCACCGGCGCCGGGGAGGCAGCCGCACCACCGCGCGCTGGGCGGCGGCGGTGGCCGCGCCAGCCGCAGCGGCCGCGGGCGGCGGCAGCAGCTCCTGCTGCTGCCGCCAGGCGCTTGGGCAAGGAACCCATGTGGGTTCGGGTTTTGGGTTTAACCCAAACCCGACCCGTTTACACCCGAACCCGACCCGTGAACCCCTGTCAAATTATAATTTACTTTTAGGCCCCTGCAAAATTACAAATAGCCCCTCTGACTATTTTCTGTTATTGCGTATCTAACCTTTTCTATTGGTTTTGGTGTTCGAGCGATATCGGGAGCATCCGGACCGATTTGGACGATTCTGGATCCGTTGCGATCGTGGAAACTAGAACTACCTTCCCATGACGAGTTTGTGAGTGTTTTTATTTATAAATTATATTGTACCATGTTTAGTGATATGCATTGATAGTTTTCAGTGATAGATCTTAATTATGGCTAAAATACGGATAAAAATACGGTAAACTAGGACTTAGTAACTGGTAATGATTGGACAGTCATTGTAATAGGCATAACCTAGAATCTTGTTAAGTATTTCCTGCTTTAAAATAAATATAGGGAGGTAATACTAGTAATAATAAATACTGACAACTCGGACACAGTCATCATACCTGCACAGCTACTGATACACATACCACTATGTCACCATTTTACACTATTATGTTATGTATAGGATCACAAGTAGAGAACTATAGTCACATGTATACTGATCCACGATACTCGGTGACACTACACTGTCACGAGACATGCATGCTAGACACCCTTATTTCACGCACTGGTATCATCACTAAACGGGTACTGTAGGTCAATGGACATAGTAGTGTGTGCATACATGTAGGAGTGATACACGTATATGTTACACGGATTCTTGCTCCACATAGATAATCCACTGATACACGGATATCCCACTGCATGGCGTACTGCATTTCGCATTATTATTCTCATCGTTACAGGGATGCTCGACATATATCTCAGGTTCACATATCACTGTTACACATGCATGTATGGTTACTGTACTCTTGTCATATGGATCACCGTTCATCTTACATGTATTATTGTTCCATGTTACTGTATTCATGTTATATGAATGATTCCCGTTATTGATATTGTTGGATCTCCGTTCATGCTACATGTATTATTGTTCCACGTTACCGTATTCATGCTATATGATTGTTTCCTATTACTGATATGGATATTCTCGTTACTGGACATGAGTGCTGTTGATATGCGATGTGTGAAACTAAGTGCCACGTGGATCCAAGCCACGGGGGCCATCTCTAGAATCCCACATCTATTGTTCCCGTTTCCCGTTATATTGTTCCTGTTATATTGTTCCCGTTTCTCGTTATATTGTTCTATGCTATCAACAGAGCTCTGGTCCAGTTATCATGTTACCCGTATCATGTACAGTAGTTGTTCTTACATTGTATACTTGACATATCAGATAATAATAATAACTTGGGTATGGGGGAGACTTGACGGTTGATTAGATCATATCGGGTGGATGTCTGGATCCATTGTTTGTCACACTGCAGGGGACGGGGTAGTGCTGGCTACCGTCTGTATTGAGTTCTTGTTACATGTTACAGCCTTAGCGGGCTGGCCCTGGTCTCAGCAGCCAGGGGTCTGTTTAAGGCCGTGATCCCGGGTATGCACGGGATACATCTACCGATAAGAACTCCTCGACCATGGGTTTCCAATTAATATAATAAATCAGTATACACAATAGTGACGTCGGGAACACTTGTTATTTGGTTACTCTCTCGTTTGGATGGTATCTTGGTACTTTAATCCGTTATCTTATTTGTCCCTATTTTTCATATCTGTTATGATCGCTGACCTCTTTCTGCAGGTATTCTTGTATTCTTCATGCTGGACCTCATGACTATATAGAGGTAATGTACTGTACTGAGGCTTAACGTACGCGTGAGCGTGTAATCACCTCGCGTATGTACGTCGCCATAACGTCCCGTACCTATGGGATCGGGGCGTTACACTTTTATAGGCCAAAAACCCAACAACCAGGATTCGGGGAGGTCGGGGGAGCAAACGCTCCCCCTAACTCCCCAAGATTGCGCGGAAACGCGGCTATTGCCGCGTTTCCGCGGCCAGGGTGTGGCCAGGTGGCCACACCCTGTTGGTGGGTCTCGCTGGTTTGGCCTTCTGACTATATCTGGAGTTGGTTTGTCAGTTTGAGTCCCGGATTCTGACGAAATGGCCTTGGATTCTTTGCTTTAACCGATCGATTCTGAGAGGATTCTTCTCAACCGGTTTTCCACCTCTTGATTTTGCCTGATTTACTTGGTGCGAATTAATCTGATTTAATTCAGAATTTTGTGGGCTTTGGGCTCATTTCTCTTCAACTCCTTAAAGATTGGGCCTGCAAATAAATCAAACAATTAATTAGGACAATGCAGGCTTTTGTTCTATAATAAGTATGGACATATGATATTAAATATGTAATATTAGAGACCAATCAAACATCAATGGTACCTTTAATGTACCGCAGAATCCACTTCACTGCCTCCCAATGACCCTGTCCCGGATCATGCATATATCTACTGACCATAGAGACAGCTTGTGACAGATCTGGTCTTGTACACACCATAGCATACATAAGACTACCAACTGCGCTAGCATATGGAACGTGAGTCATGTACTCACGTTCTTCAACATTCTTTGGAGACATAGTAGCAGATAACTTGAAATGAGGAGCCAGTGGTGTACTTACAGACTTCGCATCCTTGCCGATGTTGAACCTCTGAAGTACCTTTTGCAAATACCCCTTCTGTGTCAAGCCCACCCTGCCAACCCTTCGATCTCGAGTAATTTTCATGCCTAGCACCTTCTTTACTTCACCAAGATCCTTCATCTCAAACTCAGAGGATAAGTCCCTCTTCAGTGCATCAATTGCAGATTTAGACCTTGAAGCAATAAGCATATCATCTACATACAGAAGTAAATAGATATACTCCCCTATCGGTAGCTTGTTGTAATACACACATGAGTCATAGTGGCTGCGTGTGTACTTTCTTCTCTGATGAAGCTGTCGAACCGCTTGTACCTCTGTCTTGGAGACTGTTTTAGTCGATATAGCGACTTCTTCAGCTTACACACCATATCTTCTCTCCTTGCAGTCTTGAACCCTGTCAGCTGAGACATGTAGATCTCTTCATCCAGATCGCCATGGAGAAAGGCGGTCTTTACATCGAGTTGATCAAGGTCCAACTCGTACTGTGCCACCAAAGCCAATAAGATACGAATTGACGAATGCTTTACAACTGGAGAAAATACCTCATTGCAGTCAATTCCTTCCCTTTGAGCATAGCCTTTTGCTACCATCTTTGACATGATAATAGGCTAAACAACCAAACATCCTTAGCAAATCATAATCAGCAGCTGTTTTTCCTGACCAAACCTCGAGAGGAGTTTTCCCCCCTATCGCAGACGAAGGCAACCTATTCACAAGGTAGCATGCATATGCCAAAGCCTCAGCCCAGAAGTTCTTCGATAAACCGGCATTTGACAACATACAACGGACCTTCTCTAGCAAAGTCTTGTTCATCCTTTCTGCTACCCCATTCTGTTGCGGTGTCTCCCTCACTGTGAAGGTCTCTCTATGCCCTCATCAAGACATAGCTGAAGAAAGGATCAGATTTATATTCTCCCCCATTATCTGAACGGAGGACCCTGATTTTCCTTCCTGTACTTCTCTCCAAGTTCTTCTTCCACTTCACAAACAATTCTAGGACTTCCCCTTTGTGTCTCATGGTATATACCCAACACGCCTAGAATAATCATCAATAAATGACACAAAGTAATGGTTACCTCTAATTGATGCAGTCTTGGTAGGTCCCCAAACGTCAGTGTGAACATAGTCCAGAATTCCCTTGGTGCAATGTGTTGTTGTGCCGAACTTCACCTTGGTCTTCTTCCCGATGATACAGTGTTCACAAAATTCCAGCTTGCAGGTTCTGGCACCCTTCAATACGCCTTGTCTTGCAAGAGTTTGCAAAGACTTTTCTCCTGCGTGTCCCAGCCTCATATGTCATAGCCTGGTTGAGTCATCATCTGAACTAGTAGAAGCCGCCACTTGTCCTGTAACAGTACTACCATTCAAGTAGTAAAGATTGTTCCTGCGAACGGCCTTCAATACCACCATCGAGCCTTTGGTCATCTTAAGGACTCCCTCCTTTATTGACACCACAAGGCCCAATGCCTCCAAAGCTCCAACAGAGATTAGGTTTCTCTTCAGTTGAGGTACATACCTCACTTCCTTCAGTTCCCTTATCATCCCATCAAACATTTTTATTTGGATTGTTCCTACACCCTCCATGATACATGGATGATCATCGCCCATAACGACTGAACATCCCTCCAGCTTCTCAAAGCTAGAAAACCAATCCCTATTAGGGCAGACATGGTATTAGCACAGTATCCAAAATCCACTCATTATCTCTTGAGTAGCCAACGATGGGAGTAGTGACAGAGAATGAGAAAACCGACGAGTCCGAGTCTGATCCACCTGCCTGTGAAGTACTAATCTGAGTACTGACCACCTTTGCAAGATTTGCCTCAGTCTTAGACTCCTTCTTCCCTTTAGCCTTTGGACAGTCAACTTTCTAGTGCCCTAATTCTCTACAGAAGGCACACTGGTTCTTCTTCAGATCTCGATAACCTGGCCTGGACTTCGATTTCCCTCGATCATCTTTGCCCTTCCTATATGAACCCCTGCCTCTTACTGCTAGCGCCTCTGCTGATGAGCTCGCCTGAGAAGGCTGTCTTTCCTTTCTGCTCATCTCATAATTTGCCAAAGCAGACGACACTTCATGATAGTCAAGGGACTGTCTCCATTTATGAAGGTTAAGGTAAACGTCTCATACTCCTCTGCAGGAAGGGAGTTCAAGAGAATTACCGCTTTATCTTCTTCATCTATCTTGACATCCACATTGACCAAATCTGTAAGAAGCTTTGTGTAGCGATTCAGATGTTCATTCACGGAGCATCCCTTCTTCATCTGAAACCCGTACAGCTTGCTTTTCAGCTGTAATCTGGATTCAATACTCTTGGTCAGATTTTCTTTTAAGGATCTCCCACAACTGTCTCGCAGATGTCTCGTGTAACACAAGATATTTGATGTCTTGTGTTAGACACGATCTGATCAAGCCACACGCAGATCGGTTCATCTTCTCCCACTCTTCTTCAGTGGTTGTGCTTCGCTTCTTCTCCAGACGTAGAGTATCCTCGAGGTTAGATGCATTCAGGGCATCCATCACCTCGTACCTCCACATGCAAAAATTGTTAATGCCATTAAACTTCACCACATCAATTCTCGAATGAGGATTCATGGTCCTCACTGAAGTACTTTCTTCTGCCATCTCTCTAACTGGATCCTCTATGTAATGCGGAAAAACCAAACGGAGATACATAAACAACTTTGATAAAGATCAGATCTTTACCTTCTCACGAAACCTTAGATGAGTTTCGGACCAGATCTACTCCTCCAATGTTTCCTTGAGCACTCCACGCGCTGTTCTGAGATCGACACATGATCCCACAAATAGTCCCAACGCTGATCTGAGATCGACACACGATCTCCACCAAATCAGCAACCGATGCCCTTCGAATCTCCAGATAATCCCACGACGAACCTGGGATGCTCTGATACCACTTGTTGTGCGCCGAAACAACAACCACGTAGAGGAGACCCTAGATCCCAGATGCAAAATAGCAGTACCACCAACAGCAAATAACAAACAATCAATGAGAAGAATACAAAACCAAATTTAATGAGGTTCGGCCAATTTCGCCTACGTCCTCGGGGTAAGGAAGAGAGATTTTCTATTGATTTGTGAATCAATACAAGTATTACAGCCTTACAATGAAGAGAGCTCTGCCTCTCTCATATACCCCAAAAGAAAACCTAAGAATCAGTTTCCAATTTGGGCTGAATTCCAATTCAGCAAATTTCTCGAAACATCCTAAACCCGACTGTCGGTCGACCGGTAGGTCTACCGACCCTAGGTACCGGTCGACCGTGCCGGTCGACCGTGCCTAACCGAGAGTTTGGCACTTTCAGTCGGTCGACTGGGCGGTCGGACCGCTACAACCTTGTGCACCAACAACGGTCGACCGAGCCGGTCGACCGTGCTGCTACTACTGCTGCTGCTTCTTCCCCACGGTTGACCGGGTCGGTCGACCGTGCTACTGCTGCTGCTGCTTCCTGCTGCTGCTGTTGCTGAATCTCGTCGACTTCCTCGACTTCCTTCTCCTCTTCTACAATGAATTGCTAGACGAGTCTAATAGTCCTTGTACACTGTGAAGGAGAAATGTCGCATAATATATCTCTTATTTCACTCTACAAATTTAGTTTGAAATATCTTCTCGTCTACTAAAGATAGAAAGATTCGAACATGCAACCTTGCAGGAGAGGATGAGAGTCTTGTTGTTTGAGTCATGCTTAGTTGGCAATGTACAAGTGTTTGGTGCAAATGCATGCTTGAGAAATCTTATTTTTAGCTGTAGTTGAGAATAAGAAGATACCTTAATTATTACAAGTTTCTTTTTCATAACTTGAATTCCATCCACCTTGACTTCAGATGGTTGGTTAAAACTGGTGACCTCTGCTGTTTCAATCATGATGGGTTCCTATTATTGTTCATAAGTTGAAGGAGCTGATCAAGTACAAAGCTTATCACATGCTCAATATTTCAAAATAATTAGTAAATTTATAGATGCTCAATATTTCAAAATAATTAGTAAATATATTGGACAAGTGAAGTATTTATTTCATTAATTACTTTTACCTCTCTTAATAGTTTATCTCTACTATAGGTACCTACTGCAGAACTAGAACATATACTTACATCAATCCCATCAAAAAAATAGTGATGCTGCTGTAATTCTATATGTTACGCTACACACTTGTACTATTTGAAAATCTATTATTGGTTATTTACTTGTATTCATCTTCCATTGATATACATATTATTCATAATACACATAAAAATAATCATTAATTTCATTGATTTATTTTTTTACGTTTGTAAATGTTTGATTACTCCTTTAGGAATAATAAAGTGTCGTGTTATATGTTCTAGTAAAAAAAAAATTGTTAATCTAAAAGTATTAATTAATCTATAATAGATTAAATGGGGGGGGGGGGGGGGGGGGGGGGGGGGACCAATGGGAAAGGAGGGAGAAATCTAAAAGTATTAATTAATCTATAATAGATTAATGGGGGGAGAGAGAGAGGGAGACCAATTGGTAAGGTGATAATGTGAACTCAGAACTAATCACCCACAAACAGAAAGTAATCACCCACTAACAGAATTAATAGTAGGTTTTCATTTATATGAAAAAAATATATATATGATACTCATTCTGAGACTTTTTCAATCTCTGGGTACGCATTTTTGCAATTTATCTTATATTATATTTAAGAGTAGAATATGCTTAAATTATTAAATTAAGAGAGTATTATATAAAAATGTTAAAATTTAATACATCCGGTGACAACTTCGGCCTCTATGGGGACAATTTATTGTATTCCGGTAGCTGATTTATTGGCAGATTTGAGGAGGTATTCAATGAATCCCTTCACATACCCATCATGAAGTGCTCTATCGGAAAACACAACCCCATTTCTTTCGCCTTGCTCCACTCCCTCTCCTTCTTCTTCGATCATCGCCGTCACCAACGACTTGGCGATCGTGTTCCTATTGAAGGACCCGTCCTCGTTTTTCTCCGCTTCGATTGCGAGGCCTTTCTCAACAAGCAGCCTCGCGTTGAGACCCTGATCGAAGATCGTTGGCAAGACTACAAGCACATGCCCATGGCCAAGCGTCTCAATGACAGATCCCCATCCAGAGTGAAAGAACGATCCCCAACAGAAGGATGGGCCAAGATTTCAAGCTGCGGCGCCCACCGAAGCTAACCACGCCTCGCCCGGCGGTCCGGCCGACGAACCCCTCCGGCAGGGCTTCCTCGTCTTGGCCCGTTACCCAAGCAGGCCTTCTCAAAGCCCACAGGAAAGGCACATTCGACATCTCCAGGCCATGAGCTAGCTCATGCACCTGCTTCTCACTCAACTTCAATTCACTCCCAAAGCTCACAAAAACTACAGATCTAGGCTTTTGCATATCAAGCCACTTGAATATCTTTCCCCAACCATCCTTTGATTTCCTCTCCGGTGGTGATTCCGGCGGAAGCAATCCAATCGGAATCACCGGCTTTCGGTACAACTTCTCAAGCAATTGCAAGTACTCACCTTCATACTCCCTGCAGCTCCTCCACGCGACTGCGGTGCACCCTTCGACGCTGACACTGAGACGCTCCATGTCGCTCACGCCCGAGGCGTTGACATCGAACAATCCGGGGCAGATAACCTCCGCCTCGCTTTGCCGGAACGCCACGGCCGAGGGGAAAGGGACCCAGTCGGGCTTCACGGTCATGCTTTCCGGCGACGCCCGCCACCGCTTCCGCCCGTCCTCGGTCATCGTCTCCGGAGGGCCGAGGAAGCTGATCGCAGCAGCGGAGCAGACGGAGAAGAAGACACAAGGCACGTCGAACTCACGACCGATGTCGACGATCCAATAAGGGATGCAGTCGTGAAGAATGTAGTCCGGGGACTGGTGTTCGACGAAATGCCTTATGGGAACCCGTAGGGAGTCGTAGGCTATCTTCAAGTACTGTTGCTCATCGAACGAGACGTCGACAGTGGCTTCGGCGTCTTCGGGGAGGCCGTCGACGGGGGGCAAGGGAAGGTCAATGAATTGGATGAGGGCTGAGAGGTGAGTGGGTAGTTTGGGGAGCCTGCGAGTGTTTCGAGGAGTCGAGAGGAAGGAGACGCGGAGGCCGGCAGATGCCAACGCGACGGCGAGGTGGAGGAAGGGGATCATGTGGCCGAAGGCCAGCCATGGGAGGATCGCTATGTGAAGAGCTTCTCTGTGACCGGCCATGTAGAGAGGGGATTGTTGGCTCGCAGCTCCTCTACGCAAAGCACAATGTTTTGACAAACAATACGACTGTGTTTGTTTGATGTCACGGACCATTTGCCTAAAGTTGTTGCATTTAAAAACTGAGGTGGGAAGGCAATTATTGCTATTTTACGTCATATATTAGACCACCGCGTTAAGTGCGCGCTGGACTCTAGTTATTGAAAAAATTGTCCATAGACCCCTGGGATGAAACTACTATGTGAAAAACTCTCATGAAATCATATAGCCTAGTCGCGTGACCTAGTTTTTAAATGAAAAAGCTCTTATCTTCACTAAATTTTTTTTCATATTGCTCTAATTACCTTAACTAGATGCCCTTTTTGAGTTGATTTGAGTGGTCGGCGTGACAAACATTTAATGCACTAGTCGCCGTGAACAGGTTTGGAGGCTATTTTTTTTCATTCTTTTCTAAATTCCACACACCTCAAGGTGTATAATTAATTTTTTTGCAGAAATAATTTATTAACTTATAACTTTCTTACACCTCTAATATTATGTCTACATTCTTCAAGTTCTGTCTACCTTCTTATATATTTTGTCCACCTTTTCAAAAATATGTCCACTCTGTTTAATATTCTGTCCACTTTCTTTGTTAATTTTTGTCTACTCTTATAAATTTCTGTTAAATTTTCTCTATTACTATCTATCTTTGTCAATTTTTTTTTTATTTTATAAATTTATGTCTAACTTTGTCATAATTTGTCTTACTTGACAAAATAAATGACTAACAAGAATATATTTGTCATGGAGATATTTAGAGGCTCTAGAGAGATAAAAATAAAATAGAGAGATTATTATAAAATAGAAAATTGAAAATGAAATATAAAACATGGAGATCACACCCAATTTTTTGATTTTTTTGTCTACCTTACTCAACTTCTATCTATTTTTTAATATTTTTGTCCAACTTTCATTTTTTTGTCCACTTTCATCAATTTCTGTGTATTTTTTGTATTTTTGTCCAACTTCCATCTTTTTGTCCATCTCTTTAATTTCTGTCTATTTTATATTTCTGTCTAACTTTCATCTTTTTATCCACCTTCATCAATTTCTGTCTACTTTATTATATTTTTGTCCACCTTATATCAATTTATGTCTAATTTTATAAAACATTTCCAACTTTCTAACTTGAGGAGGACAGAAATATAGCACATATGCAAAAAAATGTCTCTGCAAAAAAAAAAAATTATCAATGCAAAAAAAATTTATCCACCTTGAGGTTGACAGAAATTACAAAAGAATGGATAACTTCTTTCTACTTTTTTATATTTCTGTGCAACTTTTGTCTTTTTTATCCATTTGCGTTAATATCTCTCCATTTTTTATGTTTCTGTCTAACTTTTGTCTTTTTTGTTCACCTCTGTCAATTTATGTCTAATTTATAAAAATTTTCAAACTTTCTAGCTTGCGGTGGACAGAAATATAGCGTATGTAAAAAAATTATCTCGACAAAAAAAAGAATCTGCCTTGAGGAAAAAACTTATCAACCTTGAGGTGGACAGAAATTACAGAAAAATGAACAATTTTTGTCTACTTTTTTTTTTTGTCCAAATTTTGCTTTTTTGTCCACCTTCATCAATTTTTATCAACTTTTTTTATTTCTGTCCAGCTTCATCTTTTTGTCCATTTTCATCAATTTTTTTCCATTTTTTATATTTTTGTCTAACTTTCGTCTTTTTGGTCCTCCTTTGTCAATTCTTTCTACTTTTTTATATTTTTGTTCAACTTTCATTTTTTTGTCCACTTTGTCAATTTATGTCTAATTTATAAATATTTTCTAACTTTCTGGCTTGAGCTTGACAGAAATATAACATATATGAAAAAAAATTATCTCTGCAAAAAAAAATTATCAATGTAAAAAAATTTATCCACTTTGAGGTGGACAAAATCACAAAAGAATAAAAAAAAAAAAACCCCCCAAACTGGCTCACGCGACTAGCACGTGATAAACATTAAATACATGTCACGCATGTCGCTCAAATCAACTCAGTCAGGGCATCTAATTAAGGGCAATGCGGACAGTATGAGATTTTTTTTTTTTTTTTTTGAGATAAGGATTTTTTCACTTAAAAACTTGATCAAGAAACTTGACCACATGGTTTCAGAGTGTAAGAATTTTGTCACATGATAATTTCATCTCGGAGGCCTATTGACAATTTCCCCTTAGATATTTATGTTGCTGTTAGTTGTTTACTTGTGGGTCTCATAAGTTATGTGTGGCACATGAATCTAACATGTTGTAAATTCCACGTCAATATTTATGGCAGACACGTTTCTCTTGCATACAAACAACAAATAGAAGAAGTGTCACATGTTGTCAAAGATGGACAAGTATAACTTGGGCTTGTCAAATTCGGAATTGGACACAGCGCTGGTTCATAACTAAGCTTGAATGCATCACTGTCGTGTAATAGCCTACGTAGTTAGCCATACTCTCTTGCATGAAATGAATCAGAGCGCATGCGTGCTTTAATGGAATGTGGGTCACTTACCATTACCCATATAGTATATTGGTAATCCATGCAACAGAGAAGATGGCCTAGCCAAATCACACGAATAATTTAAACAAAAAAGAAAGAGAGAACACAAGATTTAATGAGGTTCGACAATTTATTAACGTCCTCAGGCAAGGGGAGAGAGTTCTTATTGAATCAATCAATTATAGGTTATAAAATATTGGTGACACTAACTCTCCTTATACAGTCAAAGAAACCACGAAGAAAAGAAAACCAAAAACACCTAGTTCGGATCAGAAATGAATTCAGAATCAGATTTAAAAACTGGGCCACTATAGCTGTATGAGTCGACTAGGCAAATACCTAGTCGATTAATTGCTTCTATT
This sequence comes from Agave tequilana, assembly GCA_038442645.1. Lineage (NCBI taxonomy): Eukaryota > Viridiplantae > Streptophyta > Magnoliopsida > Asparagales > Asparagaceae > Agave > Agave tequilana. Next base: position 62,669 of record JAVJIF010014320.1, on the reverse strand, counting down.
AGTCGACTGGGTATTTGGCCTAGTCGACTAGTTTGTAATGAAGTAGATTTTTCAACTCTCTGTTTGTATCATTAGTCGACTAGGTCATTGCCCTAGTCGACTAGTCTTGCCTCCTTCTGTGCAATCCAACTTCGATACGACCGACATACTCTCGTATTCGACACCATTGATTGCAGTGATTTTTAGCTAACATTCAATAGAATTTAAAAAACTCTATTAACAAGATTTTACCCTCTCTTCCCACAATTCCTCACCTCAGTGAAGATTTCTCAAATCTGAGTTAAACACAACATAGCACCATGTCAACTCTAATTAGCTGTACTATTATGGTTGCCTACGTACCGTGTCTAACGGGATCAAGCCACACGTAGTTCATCCAAATGAGCTCCATTTAGCTCATACAACTGGAAGGATATAGAGTAATTCTTTGCAATGTACAAATTTCACTCCCGAAAAAATCTTGGTAAGCATATCAACAGGAATCTCCTTCGTGTGAATTTTCTGTAACTCGATGTTACTTTCATCAAGAATCTCCCGAGTAAAGTGGAACCTGACATTAATGTGCTTCGTCCTTGCATGATATATCTGGCTCTTTGCCAAATAGATAATACTCATGCTATCGCAATTGATCTTCAACTAATCCTGATCAATCCCCTAATCGTCAAGCAACCCTTAAAGTCAAATTGCCTCTTTCATAGCCTCTGTGATGGCCATATATTCGGCCTCTATAGTAAATAATGCGACAGTAGACTGTAGAGTAAAGCATCAGCTGACCAGTGCTTGGTACAATGTAAACATTTATCCCCTTCTGGACTGGCGTTTGTTGAAGTCTCCTGCGTAGTCGGAATCAACATATCAGATACACTCTTGCTTACCAGTAAAATCCTTATGAATGCCAAACAAATGTATATGGTACCTTTAATGTACCATAGAATCTACTTCACTGCCTTCCAATGGCCCTCCGGGATCATGCATGTATCTGCTAATTATTGAGACAGCTTATAACAAATTAGGTTTTTTATACACCATTTTATACAATAAACTACCAACTGCGTTAGCATAAGACACTTAAGTCATGTACTCACGCTCTTCAACAGTAATAAGAGATATAACAGCTTTTAATTTGAAATGAAGAGCCAATGATGTACATACAGACTTTGTATCCAAATTGATATTGGTCTTCTAATATACTTTCTTCAAATACCCCTTATGTGTCAAGCTAACCTTGCCACTCTTCTAGACTCGCTCAATCTCCATGTCTAGCACCTTCTTTGCTTCACACAAATTTTTCATCTCGAATTCGGAAGACAAGTATTTTTTTAATTTACCAATAGTAGATCTGCGAAGCAATGAGCATATCATCCACATACAAAAGTAGATAGACGTAATCTCCTCCAGGTAGCATATTGTAATATATAAATGGGTCATAATGGCTTCACATGTACCTCTTCTCTCTTATGAAACTGTCAAAACGCTTGTACCACTGACTTGGAGATTGTTTTAATCCATACAATAATTTCTTCAGTTTGCATACCATATTCTCCTTTCCTGTAGTTTTGAACCCTGTCGGCTGAGACATGTAAATCTCCTCTTCAAGATCGTTATGGAGAAAGGCGGTCTTCACATTGAGTTGATCAAGTTTCAACTTGTACTGTGCTACTAGTGCCAACAAAATCCGAATAGACGAGTATTTTACAATAGGTGAGAATACCTCATTGTAGTCAATGCCTTCTCGTTGAGCGTAGCCTTTAGCTACCAATTGTAGCATACAGTATCACCATATGAAGATCTCTTTTTCTTTACAAATACCCACTGACAACCGATAACCTTCTTTCCCTTGGGCAACTCTAATAATTCACAAGTGTTGTTCTTGAGTAGTGAACTCCTTTTTCTATCATGGCATCCTTCCACATCTTAGACTCTGAACTGATTTTAGCTTCCTGTAAGTAGACGGGATTGCCTCCTCAATGATTGGGAGAGCATAGGCCACGATCATATTAGTAGTGAGCCAATTGGGCATACATGAATTTCTTCGAGTTTTTCCAACTGCAATAGATTCTTAGACATTACCCATAACTTGTCCTTGATCCTCATCATTATCAGCCTCCTGTTCGGCTACTTGATCATCTCCCTGTGTCACCGAGGGTGTGACCTCAAATGAGACTGATCTTTCTAGAGACGGTGAAGTAGCATCACTCTCCACCTGCTACAGTATCTTGTTGGCCGTCTGACTCTCCACTTGCTGAGAGTTTGTAGGCTTCACCATTGAAGCCTCATTAAACGTGATTGATCGGTCACGTATATTGCATATATATTGTCACATTACTATGTTTATTATCTAATAAATCCTATTGATAAGTCTTATTTTTATTTAATAATGTGCAGGCCCATTACTAATGGAAGTGGAAGAAAATTGAGCTCAAAAGCGCACTTTAATTTTGATTTAATTAAATTTAAATCTTAAATAAAGACGGGGACAAATATACAGGAGGATAGAGATAATACCAGCTGAAAATCAACACATATCAGTGAGGATTACATCAAATAAAATCGGTTAATTCAGTTTTGTACGAATCCAATTCGATTAGCTTGAGGATCACAGAAAGTTAGATCAAAACCAGATATCAAATAGAAAAACTGTCAGATAAAAGGGGATAAAACCAAACGCCAGCCATATCTACCCCTAGATGTGGGCCGCAGAAATACGATTTTGGTCGCGTTTCCGCGGCCATCCCTTGAAGATAAGGGGAGCATTTTCTCCCCTTATCTCCTCACTCCTCTGGGTTTTTGCCTGTAAAAGGCAGGGAGTTCACTGAAGAATGTACCAAAGACTAGTTTAAGTTTTTCTCTTTCTTTTTAGGATTTAGGTTCATTGTTAGATAGTTTATGAGAAGTTGTATCTCAGTTCTTAATCTATAGTTCAGTTTAGAAACAAAGTGAGAGAGAGAGAGAGAAAGAGTGATTGTAATCTGAAGTTAAAGTGACATCAATAAAGGTTCGATGAACTTCTTTTCTTCTCTAACTCACAGGTATGTTTAATTTAAATTTAATGTTTTCATTTTTAGTAATGAGTTGCTAAATCTCTTCTTTCTGCGCTCACTAATCTCTCCTCTCTAGTATTGATTCTTGATTAATATTAATGAAAGACCTAACTGAATCATATAAATGTCTTAAACTAAGCCTTACTTATTGCGAGCGTTCTTGAAGGCACATGAGGATGAGATTAGATTTTGAACTCAATTTTGAAATTTATTATTAAAAAGAACTTGTTTGTATTCTATGCTTGCTTTATTGCTTTGATGGTTTAACATTTAACTCAAAGAAAGATTTCAAAACTAAAGTTCAATTTCTAAAATAAACCATTTTATGTGTTTTACATGATCTCTTAAATATAAGGTTAAACTTTTTGCTTATGAACTCATTGAGGCACTTGAACTTTCAAGAAAAGAATCTAGAGTTGGGTAAAGATTAGTGAGCCCAAATTCTTCTTTATTAAAAACAAACAAACACCATCACTCTTAAAGCCTTTTAAAGATCACTTTCTTCAAAATCTTTTCCAAGTTTCAAGTTTTTTAAATCATCTCTCTACTCTCTATTCTCTTTTCACATAAAAAAACATCAACACCATTATTTGCTTTTGAAATAATATATCGAAAAGATTTCATCACATTTTTCCTCGTGGATCACGACCCGTTAGCCCAAAGCTACACGGTAATTCTCACTACATTTACTTGCATTCAAATTTTGGCGCCACTGTCGGAGAGGGAACAGTGTGATTATTTTTTAATAAGTTTGGTGTCTTATTTCAGGGCCATCAAGGAATCAGATTTAACGCTCAAGCATTGCAGGAGAAGACTTGCTATTCTCCCCTAGTATAGAAAGTAGGAAACAGAATTCTAAGAAATTGCAGTGCAAAAGCTTAAAAATTTTTTGTACTATTAAAAACTCTTTTTTGCAGGATATATTCTTTGCAAAAAAAACACTCTTTTGTGTATTATTTCTGCTATATCTGATATTCACATATCCTATTTTAATCCAACAGTAATCTGATTGATTGTTAATTGCTTAAAAAAAAATGTTTTGACATGCATTCTAAGCATTTGTCTAAAACGTTTCTTTTATAATTATTGTTGAAGAAAACTAGAGACATGGTATGTCTGCATAGCATCTAGCATAGAAATATTCTTGGGTGATTTACTTGCTTTTTAATTGTTACTATTACTTATACTTGCACACTTGCACAATCTATTTTAAGGGCAAAACCTAAAATAAGATAAAGTGGGAAAGTCATTATCCTTTCTTCGACCACAAACCATTTTTAAGCACGCACAACCTAAGCCTAACTTAAAATCTAATAGATATTAGCCTTAGGGACATCTCGAACATATTAGGAGATTATTCTAAGGGGGAGGCATTAGAATTTGACTTCTGTCAAATCAGTGTCTAAGAACATGGATTAAGGTGCAAAACCCGAAAGGCTGGTGGTTTGGCTTAATTAGTGTAACGCCCCGATCCCACGGGTACGGGGACGTCACTGCGACGTATATACGCAGGTCAGAAATACCCACACGTATATACGTTAAGCATTAGTACAAGCAAGAATCAGAGTACGCCAAACGTAGTATTCATTTATATGCCAACATGAGAAGTACAAGTTACAAAGTTATCACAGGGTGTGATATACTATTACATAATACATGTATCTTATATCACAGCCAAGTCCAAAAGTACTATTTATAATATGAACACAAGATGCTCACGAGCTGGAGGAAGATCCCGCGAGCTAGAAAGAAAGACTGATACCAAAGAAACTGAAACTAGTCGGCCTGTTCTACAAGGAAAGCTTGATCTTCTGTGGACGGCTCCACTTCAATCCAAGCTCCGGAACCTGAACATACAAATTCAAGGGAGTCAGGACCTCCCAAACAAATGATCAGGTTACAACCGAGTGGCATAAGAAATAAGAGTATGAGAGTTGGTACAGTATTATCAATAATCAGCCAGCAGGTAAAAGAAACATAACGAGTTAAAGTTGGAAAGACATTGTACTAGCTTAGGTTACGTCCTCATGAGACTAGTATCTCGAGGGAATAATCCAAATAAGGAAACCCTCATCTATATACCTTTATCTCATGTCGCCGTAACTCAAGCGCATACAACGGATCAATAGTTGGCGTCTTTTATTATTATTACTTGTCTTACACTGATATCTAGCTATGTGGACTAGCGTCCCAGCACACATAGATCCATATCAGAGTAAAGCAAGGTTGTTATTAGAAACTAGCGGGGGTATCAACGAACTATGTTTACAGTGGGTCCCGTACATACCCGGGACCACGGCCCAGGATTGTTCCGTTGCTTGGTAACGGAACCAGCCGCAAGGCTAACAGGAGGGTCTTATGTATGCCCTTTATCATGATGGTATCAGGAGGAGGGAGCCAGCACTCCCCTCGGTCGCCTGGAGGCCCACATGTCAGACCGGATATTTAGTTGCACAACATACCTAATACCACTGTAAACACGAACATATATTGATAGCCGCATGTTTCCCCCGACCCGATGTAAGTTGTCTCATTTTATGAGTTCTTTAGATAATTATCAGATTTCGGGAATGAACAGAAGCAAGTCAGGAGTATTAGGAGTACAATTCGTACTATCATGTAAATCAAGTTGGTAAAGCATGATGTCCAGTTATCATTCCCATTATCGTGATAATTATAAGAGTCAAGTGTATCATGCCTGGTGTCAAGAGATAGCATGACAAGAGGTGATATTCGTCTGGGAGTAGCAGACGCGAAAATAGCAGACGCGGGGTTCGCATCGCAAAGGTGCCGCAAACGCGAGGTCTGCGTTCAAGTCAGGACGCGAGGTGAACGCGGACGCGGACATGAGTTCTGCGTCGCGTTAATGCAAGAAGAACATCGACATGGGCATAGCAGATGCGAAAGTAGCAGACGCGGGGCTCTCAGACGCGGGGATCGCGTCACGAAGGTATCAAAACGCGAGGCTCGTGACCTGCGTTTAAATCAGGGCATGAGGAGAACGCGGACGTGAGTATAACTCCGCGTCATGTCAATATAAATAGAACACAGACGCGAGCTTTAGCTTTGCGTCGCATCGATACAATAACGCGAAGGCCGCGTTAAGGAAATGCCTAGACGCAGGAGGTAACTCCGCGTCTAACAGTACAGCCACACCGCACGACATAAAATACAATAATAAAATTGAGTTTACAAGTCCATGCCTTGGCGAGTAAAGTTACTCGCCTAAAACCGATACTTGAAGCTTTATGCGTCCGAAATGATCTTTGTCGCCGAATATCACTAAATCGATCACCGGAATAATCGCGAACGATTACCGGAAAGATCTACGGTGATATTACCGACGAAGAAAGCTCGGCCCCAATCCAAAAGGAGGGTACCGGCCTTAGCCTTGTCGATGATGAAGAGGAGTACGGCCCCCAATCCAAAAAGGGGGGTGGCCGGCCACAAGGAGATGATGGGGTGATGGTTGTTGTTTGGAGAAGGTGAAGGTTATGGTGGTGGTTTGGAGTTTGTGGCAGGTTTAATGGAGTTGAAGGAGGAAGAGGATGAAGGTAGGAGGTTGTAGTGGTTGTGGTTGTGGTGGAGATGAAGGAGGAATTGGTGAGGGTGAAGGCTTCTCTTGGTGGAGGCTAAGGCTTTGGTGAAGTGAAGTGAAAATGAAGGAGGAAGGAGAAGGAAGAGTTTATATAGGTTTTGAATTTGTGAAGGAGATGCCAAAAATGTAAAAGAGAGGGGGTTTTTGTAAAATGGAGGGGTGAGGTGTTTCTCTTGGCCAATCTTGGCCGGCCATGGGGAGGGAAGAGAAATTGGAATTTGTTTGTAGTGGAGATATTTGTGGTGGAAGAAGGTGGTGGAAGGTTGGAGAATGTTTGTGGCTTGTGGTGGAAGGAAAAGGAAAGAAAGAAAATGAGAAAAGGAAAAGAAATTCAAAAGGGAAGATATTTTCTTGATCTCAAAAGTGAAATTGTTGAAAAAGTCGGATTCCCGGGATTGAGTCGCGGATGCGGAAAACTTTCGGGAAAATACCGAAATCGTCCCGAAATCAAGTATCTCGGAACGACCCGCAGAAATTCACAAAAATCGATAATATTATACTAAGACTCCTGGTGAAATTCGTTTTAAGAAATTATTTACCGTTTTGAAATTAAAAATCCTAGAATCGGCCGTCGATGTCGGTCGACGCCAGTTTTGACAGAAATCTAATAAATTTTGAAAATTCCCAAAAAATGAATTAAGATAGGAAATAATATTCTAAGAAGATACGTGAAAACGGTTTCGTAAAATTTGACCTCAGTTGTAAATTAAAAATCTGGGAATAACTAACGGTGCTGCTTAATCCCGATTTTAGGGTATTTATAAAATAATTCAGGAAAAATCTGAAAAATCATGAAAAATATAAAATCTTGGGAAACAGTGTTTAAAACTACATTTGACCTAACCTGATTACCAGAAAGATGAAATCATGTAGTACTTCCAAAATAATAAATAAACATAATACAGCGTAGAAAGATTCAGGATACGCATCTGAGTACGTATTCTGAGGACGGGGTATTACAATTAGAGCCGTCGCTTTTGCGCGGATAGCTCCCACCAATCTTGCCCTGACCTGACTGATTAGCTTGTGCTCAGAGTCTACATTATACCTCCTGTGAAAAATAAACCAGTTAGAAGTTGTCTAGGTCAAGGTTTAACTTAGACTAGGCTTAGTTGCTTTCTATTTTTCTTGTTGACTATTGGTGAACTTGTTTGTGGGAGTGTTTGTATATGAAATCGTGGTCGAGAGACCCAAACACATCTAGGTTAATTAGAAATACATCACCACCCAAGCAAGAGTAACCAGATCCAGTTATGACTCAACCGACATCTTTGCAGGATAGGTTTTATCCCATTAGAAACGCGCTTCCATCTTACATCCAACTTTCATCGATTGGCAAACACAACTTTGAGCTCAAGCCTCAGTTCATCAAAACTTTCCCTAAGTTTCATGGTTTAGAGTCTGAAGATGCATATTTCTTCATAAGAGATTTGAGGAGATATGCTTAATGATGAAAATCTCACACCTTGTAGATGATACTGTTAGGTTGAGATTTGCCCCATTTGCTCTTAAGGACTTAGGTAAGAAATGGATTTACAGCTTAGTGGCTGGCTCTATCACATCATGGGATGGTTTCATCATAGTCTTCTTGAGGAAATTTCATCCAATTCATAAGACCGTTCTAATTAGAAAGAACATCATGCAGTTCAAGTAAGAACCTAGTGAACCATATTGGAGGTACTTTAAACACTTCAAATACCTCCTTGTCTAATGTCCTCATCATGGAATAGAGAAATGGCGACAATGCCAAATTCTCTACGACGATTTAGACTACTCAATCAAGACCCTTTTAGAAACCATGTGCCAAGAGGAATTCTTGCAAAAGGATGAAAATGAAGGATGAGATTTATATGAGAATCAACTGAAAAGACCATCCAATAAGAATCAACTAATGAAAACTCTAGGAATTCACTCTATCTCTTCAAAAGGAGGTCTTCATTCAATTAAATCATTCATAGCTGTCGAGGCTAGAATAGCAAACCTAGCGAGAAGATTGAAAGTTTTAAAAATTAAGGAGCCAAGTCCGGTCAATCAAGTCAGCCCAAATCAATTTTCAACTCCGAGTTGTACTTACTGTCAAGTCATGAATCATATGTTTGAGGATTGTCCAGTATTTCAAGCTCAACACTAATTTTCTGAACCTATGAATGCGGGATTTTTAAGGCCCAACAATAATTCTTATGCATAAACGTACAATTCTGGATGGACAAATCACTCAAATTTCTCATGGAGCCTAAATAATAATGATCACTCATGGTCAAACTATTCAAACCACTTCTAACATTCCAATAATTCTTCCAATCATCAACCCAACTTTTCAAATTATCATCACAATTCTTTCTACCATCCGCGCAATTTTTTAAATTATCAACAAAACTTTCTCAACCAAGCGCCACAATCTTCATTCCAGAATCCTCAATTGAGAGGAGAATAACTGATTTTGAGAAAAATATGAAAAGGTACATGAAGAATCAATATCCCCTCATGCAAACAATACATAGTCTAGAGGTTCAAATGAACCAATTAGTCAATTCACATAATGAGAGGCTAAAGGGTACCTCACCCAGTCAGCCAGTAACAAATTCTAGGAATTCTCAACAAGCCCATTTGGCTGAGGATCAATCATTAAATCAATATAATATTGTTCATACATTGAGGTCGGGAAAGAGTTGATAATCAAGTATTAACACCATCCAATTCCATTCATCACAACTACACGCAAGCATCAACCTCATCTAGTCCCAATCCTTTCAAATCTGACGAATCTGAAATGGATAAATCAACTAGTCAGGTGCACAAGCTTATAGTACCATTTTTAATAGGCTAAAAAATAATAAGCAGAATTCACACATGGACGAGATAATTGAGATCTTCAATCAAGTGAAGATAAATGTGTCACTTCTTGATGTCATCCAACAAGTCCCATCTTATGTAAAATTTCTTAAGGACATGTGCACTAAGAAGAGAAAGACTAATGTTCTCAAGAAAGTCTTCTTACCCACTAATATTACTGAACTACTGTTGGGTCCGATTCCTGTCAAGTACAAGGATCCGGGTTATCCTACCATTGCCTGCACGCTAGGACAAACCGAGATTAGTCGTGCACTTCTTGACTTGGGGGCAAGTATCAACTTGCTCCCCTTCTCAGTTTATCAACAACTCGGGTTGGGCGATCTTAGTCCAACTCAAGTCACAATCCAACTGGCTGACCGTTCAGTAAAAGTTTTCAAGGGGAAATTAATGATGTCCTTATCCGAGTCGGAGAGTTTATCTACCCCTATTGATTTCATAGTTCTTGAGACACAACTTGTGTCCAATCCTAGGGCTCACACTCCTATTATCCTAGGGTGCCTATTTCTTGCTACTGCTAACACTATTATCAACTGTAAGAATGAGTCCGTGAGATTAATCTTTGGGGACATGACTAGAGAAGTCAATGTCTTCAATCTAGGAAAGCAACCCTGTGATGTTAAGGATCAAACATTTGAAGTCAACCTCATTGAGAACTTGACAAGTGAACATGGAGAAGAATTGGAATTAGAAACTGATCGTGGCTTCGAGTTAGAGTCTGAAGACTTTAACCTTGATCAGGTTATCGAGTCTGCTGTGAATTGGGCCTCGAACCCTATTTCACCAAACGTTGAGACAATAAATTTGACTCTTTCCAGTGAACCTTTCCCTTCCTTAAAATTAAAAGTCTTACCTGTGCATCTCAAGTAAGTCTATCTAAACGAGCAAGAGACCTTTCCTGTCATAATTGCCTTCCATTTAAATGACGGGCAAGAAGAGAATCTTAAAACAATTCTGAGAAAATATAGGGAAGCCATTGGTTGGACTATGAGTGATATAAAGGGATTGAATCCAGCCATAGTTCAATATCACATTCATCTCAATAAAGAAGCGACGCCAAAAGAGACCCGCGGCGTAAGTTAAACCCTATAATGTAAGAGGTTATTCATACTGAAATTATAAAACTCTTAGATAATGGGATAATATGTCCCATCTCTTATAGCCAATGGGTCAGTCTTGTCCATGCGGTTCCAAGGAAATCCAGTTTTATCGTAGTGGAAATGAGAACAAAGAGTTGGTCCAAACTCGACTTCCCACAAAAATTCGAGTTTGTATTGACTATAGGAAGCTTAATGCAGCAACTCATAAGGACCATTTCCCGCTTTCCTTCATTAATCAAATGCTTGAACGTTTGGTTGGCCATGAGTATTACTGTTGAAAGTACACCTAGAGGGGGGTGAATAAGTGTAAGGCTAATCTAATGAGAAATGATGCGGAATTAAAAACTAATTGCAACACATTTAGTGTAACCAAAGAGTGTAGCCGAATTCTCGGTGAAGGGCTCTGAACTATCTCCTCTAAATTCCTCTAAATAAGAGTTGAGGTGCTATATGAAGCTCTCTTGGTTAAATATAAATATGGGCACACAATCAAACCAAGCATGTATATGATATGAACAATATGAACAATGCACAATGTAAGAGAGAGACTTAGAGAAAGTGGATCAAACGCAAATATCAAGATATGTTTTGAGGTTCGAGCACCCAGCTCTATGTCCCGACCTTCACACAGAAGGATTTTCACTTACTCGTCCACACAGGACTTCCCATACAGGGAACCTTTACTGAGAATTTGGGTAAATACAATTTGTGAGTACACAACTCCTCTCTAAACCAATAAAACCTCTACACAAGGGGCAAGGCACAACACAAAATATCTCTACACTTAGAGGGCTAGGTACTTAGCCAAACAACAATCAACCTCTCACTGGAGGGATTAGACTCAAGGCTAACACCAGCAACAAGCACCTCACACTTGAGGGATTCTAACTCAATCTCCACAATCACCTCTATATAAGAGGGATACCAACAACTCATGGAAATGAGGGTTACAACACTTAGTGATCACAAAGACCACAAACCAAATCTTTCTCACAAAACTAGATCCTAATGATAGGATAGATAGATAACCTCAAGTATGAGAAAATAAAGTGTTTTGAACAAAGAAAATCACTTGGGAAAATCTCCAAATGGATATAGAAATTTAGATCAAAAACTAATTCCCAAAAGACTCTATTTTATTTAAAATTCCAACACTTTAAAAATAAATAAAGAATGATCTTTTAAACCCAAAAACTCTTTTGAAAACTTATTGTTAAATACTTGTAAAGATTGAAAATTTTGCTCTATAAAAACTTATTTAAAATAGCTCAAGAAATGGGGTATATATAGCCCCAAATGAAAGCTGCCCGTTAGCAGCAGGAAAGGGCAGTTTTGCCCTTCCGGTCGACTGCCCGATCGACTGGTCCAACGGTCATTTTTATGACCGTTGTGCCTCCGGTCGACCGCCCGGTCGACCTGGACTGGATACAGAGAGTAGCAGCTCTCTGCCGGTCGACTGGGGTTATTTTCAGAGAGCAGAGCTCTCTGAACAGTCGACCGTCCGGTCGACTGGCCCACCAGCCTTGGCTGCGTGCACGTCCTGTGCACGTCGATCGACCGGACTAGTCGACCGACTTCTGCTACGGTCGACCGATCCGATCGACCAGCAGACAGTCTGGTCAAACTTTAAGGGATTTAAAACGTGGGTTTTTGACTTCAATTTAAATCCCATAAAATCACATAAATTTCACAAAAATCATTTCTTATTAGATCTTTGAAATACAAATATGTGTGATAAAAATTCAACATATATTTTAAACAATTTGAACCATTTTTGTGTTCTTAAAAATTTGCCTTAAACTAAATTTCGTATTTTCCAAAACTTGAATTTTTGAAATGGACAACCGTTTTCTCCAAAACTCATGCAAATACAAAAACATGATATTGAAATAACTTTTAAGCATATTGTATATGGATAGAATCTAATGTACATGTAAAGAATTATATCTATATTTTTGACAATAAATCCAAAAATAAGTTTTGTTTAAATACAAAACTCCAAACTCATGAAATAGACTATCAAAATAAGTTTTTCTAAATAGATGAAGCATAGATGTATATAAATCAAATCTAATATACATTAAACCATATAAACTTGTTTTGATTCTATCTATGTATGAAAACTATATATATGAAAACCGAAACCGGTTAAACCGAAACCAAACATGAAACTTTAAAACAAGTGCGTGTATGTAAACTTGAGCATATCAACACTATCTAATATTTACAATGATATAAACACAATCTTAAACTAAACAAACTGATGTCTTCTTGTAGAACTCCGTCTCTAAGTCGACTCAATCCAAACGCGATCCAACGAGCTTGACTCCAACCGAGTGCTAGATATGATCTTGACGTTCGAGCTCTTGAATCATCATGTGAAAGCTCCAAAACACCTTTGTTGAAGCTAATCACCTACTAATATCTTGATCAAATATCTGAAACTAAATATAACAAGATTATTAGTAAACTATAACTATATGAGTTAATCATCGTCAAAACTAGAGTGAAGGGCCTCTGAGCCAACAACTGTTTCTTGGACGGTTACTCAGGGTATAATCAGATTGTCATTGCTCCAGAGGACCAAGAAAAGACTACTTTTACATGTCCATTTGGGACATTTACTTATCATCGAATGCCTTTCGGCTTGTGCAATGCCCCAGCAATGTTTCAATATTGCATGTTAAGTCTTTTCTCTGATATGATAGAACGATTCTTAGAAATCTTCATGGTTGATTTCTCCATCAATGGAGATTCATTCACTCAATATCTCCACCATCTAGAACTTGTCCTCCAACGTTGTGCTGAGAAAAATCTGATACTTAACTGGGAGAAATGCCACTTGATTGTAAGAGATGGAATTATCTTGGATTATGAAATCTCTAGGAAAGGAATTAAAGTGGATAGAACCAAGATTGAGATTATTGCTAAGCTCTCCATGCTCAAATGCGTGAAGGATATTCGATCATTCTTAGGACACGCCAGTTTCTACCGAAGATTTATCAAGAAATTTAGTAAGGTTGCAAGACCCTTGACTAATCTTTTAGCTAAGGATGTGTCCTTCACTTTTGATGATGAATGTATAAATTTTGGGAGAAGCTTAAGAAATAACGTATTTCTACGCCAATCATATCTGCACCGGATTGGTCTAATCCATTCGAAATCATGTGCGACGCTTCTGATTTTGCCATAGGCACTGTCCTAAGGCAATGCATTGATAACAAGCAGCACATGATTTATTACTTTAGTAGGACTCTCAATGATGCTCAAATGAACTACACTACAACCGAAAAGAATTCTTGGCAGTAGTGTTTACTTTAGAGAAATTTGTCCCTACCTATTAGGGTCCAAAACCACAATTTTTACTGATTATTTTGCGCTAAGATACCTCATGATGAAGAAGAATGCTATGGCCCGACTCATTCGTTGGATCCTCCTTCAAGAATTCAATCTCGAGATTCGAGATAAGAAAGCATAAAAAATGTCATTGCTGACCATCTCTCGCGTATTCCTAACTCTCTGATTGGTCATCAAAAATGCATATTTTCATGCACATTTTCATACTTAATTTTTATAAAATATTACTATTTAATTCATTTATTGTTTAGTAACATGCAGGCCTCCAAGATCCAAGAAAGTCTAAGAGAAAGCCCAAAAGAAGCCAAAAGCCCACAAGAAATATGAAAATAAAGATTAATTGAGAAAAATAAAGAAAGCATCTTTTCTATCTCATTTGAATTTGGGTTTTAAATTAATTTGATTTAAAACCTAAAAGAGGAGAAGGATAGAATAAGATGAATTATCATCATAATTAAAGATATAGATGAATTTTTACTTTGCTTGCACCACAAGACGAAGATAAAGGAGAGAAAATCTGAATTTAATTTGGATTCAGACTGGACACTCTTTAGTATTTCAATCATAACTTTCTCTATAGAATCTCAAATCTGATGATTCAAGATGCTCCAGAAATAAAAGGACTATAACTCTTATGTTGATTACACCTTTCAACTCACCGTTTGTTAAGCCATATTCAGCGATTAACATGATAATAAGTTGCAGATCAGAATTGAATTTCTGCATAAAATTCTGAATAAGTCAAAACAAATTTGGAGATAAGAAGAGAATTCAAATTAAGAAATATTTAGCTACTCTTATCTTCATACTCTTTCTATCTCTCTAGTTTTTTCCTATAAATACCCTGCAGAGCAACAGAGGAAGGGTAGATCTCAGAAGCTCAAACTTAGGGTTTCTTTAGATTTCTTTTCTTTCTGGATTTTTTGTATTATTTCATGTTTTTATTTGGAGAAGAATATTTTTGAAGAAGCAAAAGAGCTTTGTAATTGGCCGGTGACATCAATTAAAATAAGGTTCTTTATTCTTCTTGCTTTTCAATTCAATTTCGTTTTTTCTTTACTTTAGCTTATTCGTTGTTCTTCTTTTAGTTTGATGCAACTTTTCTCATTCATAATAAAAATTGAAAATAAAAACAAAAATATGAGTAACTAATTAAACTTATAATTTGCTAATCTCTCGATCAACCTAAGTTTAGTTTAAAAGATGAACTGATTGACATCTATGCTTGTTAGAAACCTTAGGATTAAATTGATGTTCTTGAAGATAGATAAATAATTAAGTTTAACTAATTTAGGATTGCACTTTTTAATAATTATTCATGGTTCATATTTAAATACTTTGATAGCAAAATGTTAAATAGACTTTTCTTATGCTATGCTTAGAAATTAGGCTGAACTATGTTTAATTTTAATTAGTGCACACTAATTAGGGTTTATAACTTTTTTATTCATCTTGCTTGATTCTCAATCAAAACCCTAAGTTAGATAATTCTTCATGAATTAAATATGATGTTCACTCTTTTAAACTAATACTTTAGTTGTGATAGATGATTAGTGGACTATAATATCTTTTGCTTAATTAAATCTATTTCTTACAATCAATATCTCTTTTTTTCAAGATAACTTTAGAGAAAATAGTTCCGAAAAGCTTCCATCGCATCCTTCCCTGTGGATCAACCCGTTTAACCCTTACTATATGGTTACATTGAGACGAGACTAAGACTTTCTAACTTTAACTCTTTCTTTATTATTTTTCCGTCTCAATCAAAATTTTGGCGCCGTTGTCGGGGAGAGAACGGTACGATATTCTCTAAAACTATTTATTTATTTTTTCTTTTGCAGGATCTGCTAACAAGAAAATTTATTGCAGCATAATTATGTAATTCAAATTGCAAGTACAATTTTCTGCAATTGATAATTTTCTCTGTGATCACCCTACATACTGCTAATTAATTAATATTAACCTATTACCTGACTAATTAAAAAAACTTTGACTCTTGCATCGTAGGCACGTGTCTATTTAAATTTCTTAATTTTGTTGAAGAGTACTGGCGACAAGGTACGTTTGTATTGCATATAGACTAGGAAGCACCCTTGGCTGATTTACTACTTTTGAGTAAATTCATGTCTATTTTGCTTTACACGTGCACTAACTCACTTTAAGGGCAAAACCGATAAACAAGATAAGGTAGGGACGTCATTACCCTTCCTTGGCCGACAAATCATCTCCGTTGCACTCACAACCCTAACCTAAAATAAAAATTGACTAGACGTTAGTCTTAGGTTAACTCGGACTCATTAGGAGATTGGCTGAAGGAGGAAGTTGTTCGAAATTAACTCCAGCCAAATCGGTATCTAAGGCAGGGGATTAAGGGGCAAAATCCCGAAGGTTGGTGGTTTGGCATAATTAGGGCCGTCTTTGATGGATACCTCCCATCGATCTTGCCACCTACCTGGCCGATTAACTTGTAGTTAAGGTCAGCAATATACCTCCTAAAGACAGTCTAAAGTTAAGAGTCATCTAGGTCCAGGCTTACCCTAGATTAGGATTTTTAATTTTTGATTTTCTTTTTTCTTAATTGATTGAGTAAACTTACTTGTTTAACTGTGCATGTCAGCTTGGTCAAGAGACCCAATCACATATAGACTAACTAGGAACAGTTCACCACTCGAACAAAAACCTGATTTACATATGGCACAACCACCATCACTGCAAGATAGGTTCTATCTTATCAGGACCTCTCTTTCATCTTGCATTCAGCTACCCGATGTGGGAGATGACCAATTTGAGCTAAAACCACAATACATCAATACTCTTCCCAAGTTTCATGGATTTGAATCCGAGAATGCATACTTTTTCATAAGGAAATTTGAGGAAGCATGTCTAATGATGAAAATACCCAGCCTAGGAGTAGATCATTAAATTATGTTTTGTCCCATTCTCTTTAAAAGACTTAGCAAAGAAATGACTCTACAGTCTAGAAGCCAGTTCCATATCATCATGGGATAATTTCTTCAAAGCCTTTTTGAAGAAGTTCTATCCCATTCGCAAGACTGCGCAAATTAGGAAAAGCAACTTGCAGTTTAAGCAAACAGCTAATGAATCATTTGGAAGTACTTTGAACGTTTTAAGGACCTCCTCGCCTAATGCCCTCACCATGGGATAGAGAAATGGCGACTTTGCTAAGTTCTTTATGATGGATTAGAATATCAAACAAAAATCCTATTAGAATCCATGCGCCAAGGAGGATTTTTGACAAAGAATGAAGATGAAGGATGGTAATTATATGAAGATTTGGCTGATAAGACCATCCAATGGGAACCTACTCCAGAAAAATTTAAGACTAATGACCCTAACTCTTCTAAATGAGGTGTCCATTCCATTGAGGCAAACATAGCTACCGAAGCTAAACTAGCTGTTGTGATACGAAGAATAGAAGCTCTACAAACTAAATAACCAGTCTCAGTGAACCAAGTCAGCCCAACAACTTCGGGGGTTGTACTTAATGTCAAGTCATTAACCATGTGTTTGAGGAATGTCCCGTCTTTTTAGCTCATCAAATATTGCCCGAAAATATAAATACAGTCTTCACAAGGCCAGCCAACAATCCCTACGCTCCCACTTACAATTCTGGCTAGAGGAATCACTCTAAATTTCTTATGGAGCCAAAATAAACAATTCCCACCTTCCAACAATCAGTCCAATTTTTTCAATCATCAACAAACATTTTCTAACCAAGTTCCCCAAGGTCTCTACTTTGAAAAGAACTCAATCGATTTGAGAAGATTCTTGCATCTTTCATGCAAAACATAAGACAAACTATATCGAAGTTAGAGGTCCAAATGAGTCAGTTAGCCGATTCTCTAAATGAAAAGCCCAAAGGAACTTTACCTAGTCAACCGGTAGCAAACCTTAGGAACTCTAGTCAAGCTCACTTGGCTCAAGAGGATCAAATGAACCAATATAATTTGATTCATACATTGCGATCAGGAAAACAAGTTGATAACCAAGTATCAACACTATCAAGTTCAAAACATGCATTCACCTCTCCTAATCCCACTTCATCTCAACTTGACTCTAACAACACTAAAAAAGACAAGTCAGATGAAAATGTGCACATGCCTATAGCACCCTATCCAAATAGGTTTAAAAACAAACAAAGTGCACAAATAGATAAGGTATGTGAGATTTTTAATCAAGTGAAGATCAATGTACCTTTTCTTGATGCTCCAATAAGTCCCTAGCTATCCTAAATTTCTTAAGGACATGTGCACCAAGAAGAGAAAAACTAATGTGCCCACGAAGATTTTTCTAGTTACTAACATTAGTGAGTTATTGTCCAATCAAATCTCTGTCAAGTATGAGGATCCCGGTTGCCCTACCATTTCTTGTACAATAGGTCAAACTGTAATTAATCATGCACTTCTTGATCTGGGAGTAAGTATCAACTTACTCCCTTTCTCAATCTACCAACAACTTAGATTGGGCGAGCTTAGTCTAACTAAAGTTACAATCCAATTAGCTGACCTATCCGTAAAAATTTTCAAAGGAGAAATTACCGATGTCCTTATCTAGGTTGGAGAGTTTATCTACCCAGTAGATTTTACTGTTCTTGAGACCCAACCTGTATCCACTCCTAAGTCTCAAACTCCTGTTATCTTAGAACGTCTGTTCCTTGCAACTACAAATACGATTATAAATTGTAGGAACGGATCAATGAGGTTGACCTTTGGAGACATGACTAATGAGGTCAATGTCTTCAACCTAGAAAAATAACCTCATATGATAAAACATAAAAAATTTGAGGTAAACTTCATGGAGAACAATTGTGAAAAAGAAAGTGCGGGTATAGAGAATGAATCTCTATTTCTTGATGAATTATTTGAGAATAAATGCGATTATATTAATGAGAAGACACATGCTGGAGATTCTAACTTTAAAGTCCCCTTTAAAAATAGAAAATTTGATTTAGGTGTCTTCACTGTCGATGAGCTAATCAATGATATATCCCATGAGAATATGATTCAAGAACCTCCGATTGATTTAACCTTTAAAAATCTCTTTGAAAAAGAACTCCTGTGTTTGGATAAACCGATTAGGAATGTTTTAGTTAATTATACACTTTCAAGAAAAAGTATTGATCTAAGTTTTGAAGAGATGTATGAAACTAAGAATTCCTAGGCATTCTTAATGAGAATGTTCCAACTGAAAGGTGTGACGGTAATCAATTTTTGAATAATAGATGTGAATATATGAAAAAGAAGAGCTTAAGGAAGATGAGATTGGGGAGGAAGAAAGCTAAAAAGAAAAAAATTAGCCTCCTCATTGTGCGCTATAAGGAGAACCCATTGGAATGATGGGAAACGAGCTAGAGGGATGAATCCTAAAAAGATCTATGTGTGGGAGAAACATGTGTTGTACATATATTTGTATATTATTATTATTCTCATTTATCTCTTTTACGCTTTACTTCATGCATTTATGTATTTCATTCATACATTGAGGACAATGCATATGATAGGTGTGGGGCAGGGTTCTAACATAACATAGGTTTTCTTTTTATTTCAAAAAAATAAAATAAAATAACTTAACATTTTATTTTTCTTTATATTAAATTTTTTCTTCTTTATAAAAAAAACTTTTTGAAAAGAGAACAATATCTTGACATATTTTTTTTGTAAGAAATTAAGTTTATTTTAAGGAATAGGAGAACATAATTAGGATGTCTTATACTTGGTCAAAATAATATTATTTGTTTAATTTCTAAAGATAAGAAGAAAATTTAAAAAGTAATTTAGTCTTAATTTTTACTTTGATAAAATATGCATGCTTTACACACTTACACAATAGAGTTCAAAAACAAATATTCTTATGCCTTATTTGGAAAAAAATACATGTATATAATATATCAAAAAATCCTCCGATTAAGCTGGGTATTTGTGTCTCATGAAGCATAAGTATTCACGCCTAAAAACGGTTCACATAATAAAATCCTTAGTTTTGTGGCCTTATTTGCTCGAATCTTTAAGTCTTTGGAGTGTTTTCTCACCTGGTGCCTTATGACTGTCTGGCGTGGGAGTCATCGATCAAAGGCTAGTTACATGAGCAGATTAGAAATCCTAATAAAACTAAAGAATAATATCACAAAAAAAGAGGAAAAAAAAATTTATATATAATAATAAGGCAAAAGAGTTAGAGTTAAAGAACCCTTAGTCAAAATTTCACGATCACAAAGGTGCATATGACTTCGGGTAAAATAATAGACCAGATGAGAAATACAGTTAAAGAACCCTTAGTCAAAATTTCACGATCACAAAGGTGCATATGACTTCGGGTAAAATAATAGACTAGATGAGAAATACAGTTTGACTCCATCCCTTGACTGATAACAAGTTTTTGAATTAAGACTATGTGTAGGAATGAAAAATTTAGTTTGCCTATAACTTATAGATTACTTAACTCTTACAATAAAACTTCAAATATTTTTCTCTTTCAAAAATGTGTTTACAAAAATATTAACATTTTATTTTCTTTCTTTCTTTATGAATTTTGTAGGTGTAATCTACTAAAAACCCTCACGAGATAACACTCGTCCTCTAGGGGTAATTTAGAGGTTTAACGGCTTATTGCATATGCTAAGTGCAATGATAGTACCTACGAAAGTGATATTATGGTAGTTGGGTTGGTTTTTTTATTATTTTACTTTTTATTTTTTATTTTTACTCGAAGACGAGCAAAAAGATAGGTGCGGGGGTGTGATTGGTCATCAAAAATGCATATTTCCATGCACATTTCATACTTAATTTTTATAAAACATTACTATTTAATTCATTTATTATTTAGTAATGTGCAGGCCTCCAAGATCCAAGAAAGCCGAAGAGAAAGCCCAAAAGAAGCCAAAAGCCTCAAGAAATATGAAAATAAAGATTAATTGGGAAAATAAAGGAAACATCTTTTCTATCTCATTTAAATTTGAGTTTTAAATTAATTTGATTTAAAACCTAAAGGAGGAGAAGGATAGAATAAGATGAATTATCATCCTAATTAAAGATAGAGATGGATTTCTACTTTGCTTGCACCACAAGACGAAGATAAATGAGAGAAAAATCTAAATTTAATTCGTATTCAGACGGACACTCTTTAGCATTTCAATCATAATTTTCTCTATAGAAACTCAAATCTGATGATTCAAGATGCTCCAAAAAGAAAATTTGAAGGACAACAACTTTTTTGTTTATTATACTTTTCAATTCAGCCGTCTGATAAGCCATATTTAGTGATCAACATCATGATAAGTTGCAGATCAGAATTAAATTTCTATATAAAATTCTGGATAAGTCAAAACAAGTTTGGAGATAAGAGGAGAATTCAAATTCAAAAATATTTAGCTCCTCTTATCTTCATACGCTTCCTATTCCTTCGATTTTCTCTTATAAATACCCTGCAGAGTAACAGAGGAAGGGCATATCTCAGAAGCTCAAGCTTTGGGTTTCTTTAGATTCTCTTTTCTATCCGAATTTTTTATATTATTTTATTTTTTTATTCGGAGAAGAAGATTGTTGAAGAAGCAGAAGATCTTTGTAATTGGCCGGTGACATCCACTAAAATAAGGTTCTTTATTCTTCTTGCTCTTCAATTTAATTTAGTTTTTTCTTTACTTTAGCTTATTCATTGTTCTTCTTTTAGTTTGATGCAACTTTTCTCATTCATAAAAAAATTAAAAATAAAAACAAAAATATAAGTAACTAATTAAACTTATAGTTTGCTAATCTCTCGATCAACCTAAGTTTAGTTTAAAAGATGAACTGATTGACATCTATGCTTGTTAGAAACTTTAGGATTAAATTGGTGTTCCTGAAGATGAATAAATAATAAGTTTAACTAATTTAGGATTGCACATTTTAATGGTTATTCATGGTTCATATTTAAATACTTTAATAGCATAATATTAAATAGAATTTTCTTATGCTATGCTTAGAAATTAGGATAAACTATAGTTTAATTTTAATTAGTGCACACTAATTAGGGTTCACAATATTTTTCTTCATCTTACTTAATTCTCAATCAAAACCTTAAGGTAGATAATTCTTCGTGGATTCAATATGATGTTCACTCTTTTAAACTAATACTTAGGTTGAGAATCAATATGGCAGATGATTAGTGGAGTATAATTTCTTTTGCTTAATTAAATCTATTTCTTACAATCAATATCTCTTTTTTTCAAGCTAACTTTAGAGAAAATCGTTTCGAAAAGTTTCCATCGCATTCTTCCTTGTGAATTGACTCGTCTAACCCTTACTATACGGTTACATTGAGACGAGACTAAGACTTTCTAACTTTAACTCTTTCTTTATTATTTTTTCATCTCAATCACTCTCCATGCAACGAATTGCCCTTAAATGATGACTTTCCCGATGAAAAATGCTTAGCTGCCTTTAGGGAACCTTGAGTTGCTGATATAGTGAATTACTTAGTCATAAATTAAATTCCATCTCATTGGTCTAAATACGATGTATATAGGTTCTTATCTCAAGTCCTGTATTTCTTTTGGGAGGAACCGTATCTTTTTAAATACTGTTCTGACCAAATTATTAGGAGATGCATTCCCGATGAAAAAATTAGAGTGTTTTATCCTTCTATCACGAACTTGCATGCGGTGGACACTTTGATCCCCACAAGACTGCTGAAAAGGTGCTACAAAGTAGGTTCTATTGGCCTACTTTATTCAAAGATGCTTATAAATTTTACAAGATATGCCTTAAATGCCAAATAGTAGAAGAATCTCGAAACGAGATATGATGCCCCTCAACCCAATTCTAGAAATAAAACTCTTTGATATTTGGGGTGTCGACTTTATAGGTCCATTTTCTAATTTATTTGGAAACTAATATAATTGGTTGTTGTGGACTATATGTCCAAGTGGGTAGAAACCATTCCAAGTAAAACTAATGATAACTAAGTTGTCATAAAGTTTTTGAAAGAAAATATTTTCTCGCACTTTGGAACCTCTCGTGCTATCATTAGTGATAATAGTACTTACTTTTGCAATAGATCCTTTGAAGCTATTATGCGAAAGTATGATATAACTCACAAGTTGTTCACACCTTATCATCCTCCAACCAGTGGGCAGATGGAGGTCTCTAATAGACAAATCAAGCTTATTTTGAATAAGACTATGAATCAAAAGCAGAAAGATTGATCTACCAAACTTGTTAGTTCCTTATGGGCCTACATGACCGCTTTCAAGATGTTTTTAGAAATATCTCCTTATAGGTTAGTCTTTGGGAAGGCTTGCTGCCAACCCATTGAGTTAGAGCATCGAGCCTTATGGACAATCAAGCAGCTAAATTTCAATTTGAATAAGGCTAGTGACCTTCGTAAATTACAAACTTTCGAATTAGAGGAGTTGAGAAATGAGGCCTATGAAAATGCTAAGATTACTAAAGATAGAGTTAAAATTTTTCATGATAAATATATCATAAGGAAAACATTTATCCCTGAATAAAAAATCTTACTCTGCAATTCTAAGCTTCATCTTTTTACAGGAAAGCTAAAGTCAAGATGGAGTGGGTCATTCGTTATTAATCTGTATTTCCACATGGTGCTATGAAAATCAGTGACACCAAGAATGGAAATGACTTTAAGGTAAATGGTCAACGCCTTAAACCTTTCTTGGAATCGGTGCCGGTAAATGAAACGGTTATGAGTTTTTTTTGACCAAGTGTATCTGTAATTTTACCTCTTTTACATTACATTTCATGTATCTATTCATTTCTTTTATACATTAGGGACAATGCATGAGATAAGTGTGAGGGAGGGCTCAAACATGACTCATATAACTAAAAAAATAAAAAATAAAAAAATAAAAAATAAAAAATAAAAATAAAACACTTTTTTGATTTGTAGGATTAGGAGAAAAATTTGAAAAAGTAATTTAGTCTTGATCTTTACCTTGATGAAATATGCACACTTCATACACTTACACACTTAGGATTCAAAAATAAAGATTCTTATGCCTTATATATATATAAAAAAGAATATATATATATATATATATATATATATATATATATATATATATATTCTCTGATCAAGCTGGGTATTTGTGCCTCATAAAGCATAAGTATTCACGCCTAAAAGAGGCACATTTTATAAATAAAAATCCTTAGTTTTCTGGTCTTGTTTGCTGGAGTGCTTAAGTCCTTAGGCGTGTTTTCTCACCTGGTGCCCTTAGACTGTCCGGTTTGGGTGTCACCAACTAAACGCTCGTTGCATGGGCATATAAGAAAGCCTAATGAAATTAAGGAATAATACCATCAAAAATAAAAAATATAATTAAGACATAAGAGTTAAAGTTAAAGAACCCTTAGTCAAAATTTCACGATCACGAAGGTGCATATGACTTAGGGTAAAGTAATAAGACTAGATGAGAAATACATTTGACTCCTTATTTTAATTGATAATAAGTTTTTAGAATAAAGACTAAGTTTAGGAATGAAAATTTTGATTTTCCTATAACTTATAGTTTACTTGAACTCTTACAATAATACTTCAAATATTGTCTCTCTTTCAAAATGTTTTTCAAAAATACCAACACTTTACTTTCTCTTTCTTTATGGATTTTGTGGGTACAATCCACTGAAAACCCTCACGAGATAAAACTCGTCCTTTAGTGGTAATCTAGAGGTTTAACGGCTTGTTGAACATGCTCAGTGCAATCGAGTGACCTGCGAAGTGGTCCAATACTTGATTAGGATTAGTTTTAATGTTTTGCTCGAGGGTGAGCAAAAGATAAGTGTGAAGGTGTGATCGGTCACAGATATTGCATATATATTGTCACATTAACATGTTTATTATCTAATAAATCCTATTGATGAGTCTTTTTTTTATTTAAAAATGTTCAGACCCATTACTAATGGAGGTGGAAGAAAATTTAGCCCAAAAGTCCACTTTAATTCTGATTTAATTAAATTTAAATCTTAAATAAAGATGGGGACAAATATTCAAGAGGATAGAGATAATGCCATCTGAAGATCAACGCATATCAGTGAGGATTACATCAAACAAAACCGATTAATTCAGTTTTGTACGAATCCAATTCGGTTAGCTTGAGGATCACCGAATGTCAGATTAAAACCAAATATCAAATAGAAAAACCATCAGATAAAAGGGGATAAAACCAAACGCCAGTCGTATCTGCCCCTGGATGTGGCCAAATGGCCACATCCAGGCCGTGAAAATGTGCCTTTGGCCACGTTTTCACGGCATTGACCATCCCTTGAAAGTAAGGGGAGCGTTTTCTCCCCTTATCTCCTCACTCCTCTCCCTTCTGGGTTTTTGCCTATAAAAGGCAGGGATTTTAGTGAAGACTGTATCAAAAACTAATTTAAGTTTTTCTCTTTATTTTTTAGGGTTTAGGTTCATTATTAGATAGTTTAAGAGAAGTTGTATCTCAGTTCTTAATTTGTAGTTCAGTTCAGAAATAAAGTGAGAGAGAGAGAGAGAGAAAGTGATTGTAACCTGAAGTTGAAGTGACATCAATAAAGATTTGACAGAATTCGTTTCTACTCGAACTCATGGGTATGTTAAATTTCAATTAATGTTTTTTTAATAGTAATGAGTGCTAAATCTCTTCTTTCTGGGCTCACTAATCTCTCCTCTCTAGTATTGATTCATGATCAGTATTAATAAAAAGACCAACTGAATCATATGAATGTCTTAAACTGAGCCTTACTTATTGCGAGTGTTCTTGAAGGCACATGAGGATGAGATTAGATTTTGAACTTAATCTTGAAATTTATCATTAAAACGAACTTGTTTTTATTCCATGTTTGCTTTATTGCTTTGATGGTTTAACATTAAACTCAAAGAAAGATTTCAAAACTAATGTTCGATTTCTAAAATAAACCATCTTATGTGTTTTACTTGATCTCTCTTAAATACAAGGCTAAACTTTTTGCCTATGATCTCATTAAGGCACTTGAACTTTCAAGAAAAGAATATAGAGTTCAGTAAAGATTAGTGAGCATGGATTCTTCTTTATTAAAAACAAACAAGCACCATCACTCTTAAAGCTAAAGATCACTTTCTCTAAAATCTTTTCCAAGTTTCAGGTTTTCTTTAAATCATCTATCTACTCTCCATTCTCTTTTCACATAAAAAAACATCAACACCGTTCTTTGTTTTTAAAATAATGCATCGAAAAGATTTCATCGCATTCCTCCTCGTGGATCACGACCTGTTAGCCCAAAGCTACACAGTAATTCTCACTGCATTTACTTACAACCAGTGACATCTCTGCTCAATATAAATTTTCTGTTCTTTGGATCCCAAATTTTATAGCCTTTCACTCCTTTCTTGAATCCTACGAACACTTCTTTTCTCGCCCTTGAGCCTAACTTGTCTTCCTTGACATGATAGTAGGTCGGATATCCAAATACCCATAGTGAATCATAATCTTGAGAAACTTTCCCTGGCCAAACCTCTAGAGGAGTTTTACCTCTTATTGCAGATGAAGGCTACCTGTTAACGAGATGGCAAGCATACGCCAATGCCTCAGCCCAAAAAGATTTTGCTATGCTGGCACTGGATAACATGCAACGGTCCTTATCTAGCAAGGTCATGTTCATTCTTTCAGCCACCCTATTTTATTACGGTATTTCTTTTACTGTGAAGTGTCTTTCTATGCCCTCATCGCGACATACTGTAGGAAAGAATCACTTATATACTCTCCTCCATTGTTTGAACGGAGAAACTTGATCTTCCTTCCCGTATTCTTCTCCATGTTTTTCTTCTACTTCACAAACAACTCCAGGACTTCCCCTTGTGCTTCATGATATATACCCTATATTGCTTAGAGTAATATTCTATAAAAGATACAAAGTAATGGTTACCTCCAATAGATGCCGTCTTGGTAGGTCCCCAGACATTTGTGTGAACATAATTCAGAAAATAAGTTGCGGTGTCAAACTTTACCTTGGTCTTCTTTTCGATGACGTAATGCTCACAAAATTCTAATTTGCAAGTACTGGTACCTTTCAATAAACCTTACTTTGCAAGAGCTTGTAAAAAATTTTCTCCTGTATATCTGAGCCTCATATACCAGAGTTGGGTGCAATCATCATCTGAATTTATAGAGGTCATCACTTGTCCTGTAACCTTACTACTCTTCATGTAGTAAAGGTTATTGTGTCGGATGCCCTTCAAAATAACCATTGAGTCTTTAACCATCTTGAGAATTCTATCTCTAATAGATACTTCAAGACCCAATATGCTTCTAAGGCACCAACAGAGATAAGATTTCTTTTCAGTTAAGGTACAACCTCACATCCTTCAATTTCCGTACCATCCCATCATACATCTTGACCAAGGCAGTACCTATCCCTTCTATATGACATTGGACGATCATCACCCATGACAACAGAATACCCATCTAGTTTTTCAAAATTAAAAAAACAATCTTTGCTGGGACACACATGATAGGTAGCTTCTGTATCGATCATCCACTTAGAATTACCTGAGCAACTTATAGTAGGAGTAGTGACAGAGAATAAAAATACAAATAAGTCTGAGTCAGATCCACCTATCTGTGAAGTACCAGATTGTGTACAAATCACCTATGTGAGAGTTACCTCGGTCTTTGACTCCTTCTTATCTTTTATCCTTGAACAATCAATCTTCTAGTGCCCTAACTCTTTGCAGAAGGCATACTCGTTCTTCTTCAGATCTCTGAACCCTAGTCTGGACTTTGATCTCCCGCGAACGCCTTTTTTTCTTCTGATTGGAACCCCTGTCTCTTACCACTAATGCCTCTGCTGATGTACTACTAAACAAAGATTGCTTATCCTTCCTCCTCACTTCATAATTTATAAGAGCAGTTGACACATCATTATAGTTAAGTGATTGTCTCCCATTAATCAAAGTGAGGACGAAGGTCTCATACTCAGCATCAGGAACAGAATTCAAAAGAATTAATGCCCTATCCTCTTCTTCGATATTCATATTCACATTAACCAAATCTGTAAGAAGCTTTGTGTAGTCGTTCATGTGCTCAGCAACAGAGAGTCCCTTCTTCAACTAGAAGCGATAAAGCTTCCTCTTTAGAAACGACTCAATACTCTTCGTCAGATATTTCTTCTTGAGAATCTCTCAAATCTTCATTGCAGACATCTCATATAGCACATGATACTTGATGTCTCGTGTCAAACAAGACCTTATAAGACCACATGTCGTCCTATTCATCTTATCCCAATTCTTTTCAGAAGTCTCCTCCGGCTTTTTTTTCAATTGTAGAGTATCTTCAAGTTTTAATGTTGTCAATGCATCCATCATCTCACACCTTTACATCCTAAAATTGTTCGTACCATCAAGTTTTACCACATCGATCTTCATCAGATGTGGGTTCAAGAATTTCACCGTGGATTGACTCTCTCCAGCCATTGCCTTAATAGGTTTCTCAACATAATGCGAAAAATAATTAGTGAAAATAAATTCAAATAGGAAAGATCAGATCTTTACCTCCAAAGGAAACTGTAAACACTCTCCAAATTGATTTGCTCCACCTGAACAAAAAATTCTCCATCGAACCCAAAAAACTTTGATATCACTTGTTGGGAATTCACGTAACAGAGAAGATGGCCACCAGAGAATAACCAATCAATCGCACGAACAATTTAAACAAATAAAAGAAAGAGAGAACACAAGATTTAATGAGGCTCGACAATTTGCCTACGTCCTCGGGGCAAGGGGAGAGGTTCCTATTGAATCAATCAATTACAGCTTACAAAATATTGGAGACACTACCCCTCCTTATATAGCCAAAGAAACCACGAAGAAAAAGAAACCAAAAATACCTAATTCGGATCAGAAACGAATTCAGAATCAGATTTGAAAACTGGGTCGTTGTAGCTGTATTAGTCGACTAGCTAATTGCTTCCATTAGTCGACTAGATATTTAGCCTGGTCGACTAATCTGTAGTGAAACAAAATTTTCAACTCTCTGTTTGTATCATTAGTCGACTAGACCATTACCCTTGTCGACTAGCCTTGGTTTCTCGTGTGCAATTCAACTTCGATACGACCGACACGCTTTCGTATTCGACAACATTGATTGCATTGTTTTTTTTTTGCTAAACTTCAAAAGAGTTTAAAAGACTCTATCAATAAGATTTTTCCATCTCTCCCCACATAGTATAGCATGAGGATATTTATTCTTTTTAAATAAGAACACAACTTCAAATCATGCTATTAACCATTTGTATTAAAACTTTAAATGAACCCATTCATTTTCTGCGAACTGCAGGGTTCAAGTCGGTTTTGTTGAGCCAGTTGGATCACCCAGTTTCTTGTTAAACTGATCTAACATTTTTATTTTCTTTTTCTGTTCTCTGTTTGAACCAAACCGGCCTAAGAGCCGGTTCTGTTTGCCCCGGACTGAGAAAAACTGATGCGAGTCGTGAAGGGTCAAGAGAATACAAGGAAGAGGGGTTCGGGGGCCTCAGTCTGGATTGGAGAGGCGAGCAAATGGAGCTACATGTCTATTGGACCCCGATCCTTCAGGTGAACTCGCTCTCCGTTTTGAGTCATCCGAACTGAACATTAATTAATGCATCCATGGGTTGATGCAAAATTTTACCGGCACAAGAATGTCTAGACTATAAACCATGATGGGCTCATATTCTTTTGGGTCGCGTCTGGGCTCGCTTCTACCGGCACAACCTGCTCATGGCCCGGCCCTGTCGAAAAAATGCCTGGTTAGAGGCTCAATTGGAGCCGATATCCAAATCTTATTTTTAATAATTTTTATTCTAATAAGTAATAAATTGTCTTGTGCATCTTGAGTAGGGGTGCCACCGGATGCTGATTATTCGCGGATATCCGCATCCGAATCCGCCTCTAATCTGGATACGTATATCATTTTTTCACGTCCGTCAATATTCGTATCCGTATATATATCCGAAAGTTAGGTGTAGATACGGATATGTTAAAAGCAATATCCTATTCATATCCGATCCGATATCCGAATGTCGGGTGCTTGATAATGATATCCATATGGAAGAGACTATTCTTCAATGAAATAAGGCATTAGCTTTTGATATTTTGAGTTGATGAAAAAGTAACAATTGAAAGTATTCAATCCATGTAAGAATAGCACGAGATATTTTAAGTATTTCGACGTCAACCGTAACATCTAAATTGATATTTAGCACCAGTAGTCGTGTAATCTATTGTTGGAATTGAAGAATATAAAGGTGAATCTTCGAGTTGAATTATGGCGAGATCCGTTGATCGAATCAACCGTGATGATGGTTGGAGTGTGTTCTCCTTCCATTTGTGATGAACGTGGTATATTCACATGTTCAATTCCGACTTCGAATGAATGAGATATTCAAGTCCAAAGATTGCCTAATTCAAAGCCAAAAGGGACTAAAGTTAGCTACAAGCATTTAGTCCCACATTGGCCGTGTGATGGAAGCCTATGGGGTATAAATAGAGAAAAATGAGAACAAAGGGTGTGCCCTTGGGTACTTGGAGTTTTCGCGCGCGAAAAAGGAGGGAACTATGCACGTACATACGCACGCGCGCCGCCGCTGGCGGCGCCGGTGCCGGAGCCGGGTCGGGTCGGGTCGGGCTCCGGCTTGAGTCTGAGTCTGAGTCCCCTACCTGGCCTGGTTCTTTTTGAATCAGGTCCCAAGGACCCGCTCCTGTTACAAACCTGTTGGATTGCCAACGGTTGCGCACCTGTTGGACTACCAACGGTTGCGAAACAGACCGCTCTGCGTCAACAGTTGCGACTGTTGGGCTGCCAACAGACACGTCTGCTGGGACGAAAGGGTGCAACCTTTCGTTTGGGTTCAGACCTGTTGGCCCCTCTTGGAATGCTATATAAAGCATTCCAAACTCTCTATTGAAACACACCAACAACAACACCAATCTTCTCTTCTCTCTCTGAATTCTGAATTGCAAATTAAGTTTTGCATTCTGAATTGCAAAGTAGAGTTCTGAAGTGAAGTGACTTCCAAAAGGGAGTTCTGAAGTGACTTCCAAACGGGAAGTGGGAAATCCGTAACTCGGTTTCCGAAGCGACTTCCAACGGAGATTCTGCAAAATTCGTTCTGAAAGAAGGATTAGAAAATTCAACAGATTCTTTTATAGAATTGTTGTCTGAATCTAAGACTTCTGAAGAAGAATATTCTTCAACCTTCCATCGTCCTCAACAGTGGGTGCTCCTCCAAAGAGTAAAGGCAAATATTCAGTTGAAATTTGTCCTTGTACCGCTGCTTCAACGATCCTGTGAAGGTACTGGTTGACTACGGTTCGACCGTACGGTGATTTGGTAGTGCTATCCAAATACCGTGAAAGAGTGTTGTATCTTGGGAGACCAGCGTCCATTATCCCGTTAGCACCGGTGCGGGGGACGTAATTGTCTTAAGGAGATTCGCTCTAAGCGTACCTCACTCTAAATACTGTATAAGTGGATTAAGTCCTTTATACAGGGGATATACTTTACAGTATATCGATACTGACTTAGATTCAGTCGAGACTGACTTAGATTCAGTCTAATTGGTGCTTTAACCAAGGAAGGAAATTGAAAGGTGGTTCTTAAATTAAGGAACGTTCTATTGAACGGAAAACCTCCCACCTGATATTTGCCGACCTGGCCAATTAGATTGTTGATATCTCAGTGATCTTGATTAGTTGTCAGATTGATTCTTGTTAAGCAGAATTCCAACATTCTTAAGACAATTAACGTTTCTTACTTCTGTTCTGCTTGAACTTGCAGAAGATGTCTGAGATTAATCAAGATAGCTCAAGCAAGGCACCAAACATGCTACAAGCATTGATGCCTACTCCACTTCCTAACCCGAAGCCGGAGAAGCCAGGAAAATTTGATGGCACAGAATTCAAGAGGTGGCAACAGAAGATGCTCTTCTACTTGACCACTCTTAATCTGGCCAGATTCCTGCAAGAAGATCCACCAGAGCCAGCAACTGATGCATGGACTCAATGTGACTTCCTTTGCCGAAATTATATTTTAAATGGACTGGATGACTCTCTTTACAATGTCTACAGTCCTATCACAACGGCAAAGAAGTTATGGGCCAGTCTTGACAAGAAGTACAAGACTGAAGATGCTGGTACCAAGAAGTTCGTCGTAGGACGATTTCTAGAGTACAAAATGGTGGACAGCAAGACTGTAATCAGTCAGGTTCAAGAGTTCCAACTTATCTTGCACGAGATAGAAGCCGAAGGTATGATCTTACCTGAAACTTTTCAGGTTGCTACTATCGTGGAGAAACTCCCACCTGCGTGGAGAGATTTCAAGAACTACCTTAAGCACAAGCGAAAGGAGTTAAAGTTGGAAGATCTCATTGTGAGGCTTCGTATTGAGGAGGATAACCGCAAGTCCGAGAAAAGGAGCAGCAAGAACTCCTTTGAAGCAAAAGCAAATGTGATCGAAGACTCAAAGGGGAAAGCGTCTACTTCCAAAGGCTTAAAGCGGAAGAAGACTTCCCAGGGGTAAAAAGGCAAGGTCCAAGAAGGCAAGAACATGCGCTTCAAGGGAACCTGCTACATCTGCAACAAAGAGGGGCATAAGGCGAATGAATGTCGCAGCCGTCTCAAGAAGAACAAGAAAAGCCACCCACAGGCAAACTTGACCGACCATGAGTCTCCAAGCCTTTCAGCTGTGGTGTCAGAAGTGAATCTGACAACCAACAATAAGGATTGGTGGGTAGACACTGGGGCTACTCGGCACATCAGCTCAGAGAAATTGCTATTCTCAGAATATCAAATTCTAGAGCAAGATGAGCAACTATTCATGGGGAATTCAGCTTCCTCAAAGGTTGAAGGAAAGGGCAAGGTCATCCTGAAGTGGACATCGGGGAAAGAGCTTACTCTTAACGATGTCCTTCATGTTCCAGACATCTGCAAGAATTTGATCTCCGGATCAATACTTAGTAAGAAAGGATTTAGAATTGTATTTGAATCCGACAAATTTGTACTTACTAAGGGAGGGATGTATGTGGGAAAGGGCTATCTTGTTGATGGACTTTTTAAAGCCAATGTTGCAGTGGTTGATAAAAAGTCTGTGTATTTGTACCCAAAGCTAATCAATAAAAGAAATTCTTCTGTTTATTTGCTTGAGTCTCCTAATTTGTGGCATGCTAGATTAGGGCATGTAAATTACAAGTCTTTAAAGAACTTGTCTAATCTGGGATATATTCCTAAACTCAACTTGGAAGAAATTCGCAAGTGTGAGGTTTGTGTTGAGGCCAAGTTGGCTAAAAATTCATTTCACTCAATAGATCGAAATACAGAACCTTTAGGGTTAATTCATAGCGATCTATGTGACTTGAAGTTTATGCCAACTAGAGGCGGTAAAAAGTATTTCATTACTTTTATCGATGACTGTACAAGATACTGTTATGTGTATCTTTTAAACAGTAAGGATGAGGCAATAAATATGTTTACAACATATAAAGCCGAAGTTGAGAATCAACTCAACAAGAAAATCAAGATTCTAAAATACGATAGAGGCGGAGAATATGAATTAAATGATTTTAGTGAGTTATGTGCTAGTTTTGGTATAATACATCAAACAACAGCACCATATACTCCTCAGCAAAATGGAATTGCTGAACGGAAGAACAGAACTTTGAAGGAGATGGTTAATTCCATGCTCGTAAGTTCTGGAGCTCCGCAGAACTTGTGGGGGGAAGCTCTATTAACTGCAAATTATATTCTAAATAGAGTACCCCACAAGAAACTTGGTCTTATACCATTCGAGTTATGGCATGGAAGGACACCTTCCTACCATTACCTCAAAATGTGGGGGTGCCTTGCAAAAGTGCTAGCTCCATTACCTAAAAAGACTAAGTTGGGAGCAAAAACTATGGACTGCGTATTCATAGGCTATACCTTGAATAGTAGTGCCTACAGATTTCTAGTTCATAAATCAGAAATACCAGATATTCATGTAAACATGATTATCGAATCTAGAGATGCTGTGTTCTTTGAAGACATCTTTCCGTACAAACGGGAAGCAGATAAGACTTCTGGGAAAAGAACACACGAGATGGCGTTCAGGGACGAAAGCCCCGAGGAACCAATTGTAAATGCGAAAATTGAACCAAGAAGAAGTCAGAGATCTAGAATCTCAAAATCTTTTGGTCCAGATTTCATAGCATACGCTATTGAGAGCGAGCCTCAAACATTTAAAGAGGCTATGTCAACCCCAGAAGCACAAATGTGAAAAGAAGCTATAAATAGCGAAATAGAATCCATACTAAGTAATCATACTTGGGAATTGGTAAACTTGCCTCCTGGAAGTAAACCAATTGGGTGTAAGTGGATTTTCAAACGAAAATTAAAACCCGATGGATCTATCGATAAGTACAAGGCTAGATTAGTAGCCAAGGGTTATCGACAAAAAGAAGGACTTGACTACTTCGATACTTATTCACCAGTAACAAGAATAACGTCCATTCGGATGTTGATTGCGATTGCAGTATTGCACAACTTAGATATCCATCAAATTGATGTCAAGACTGCATTCTTAAATGGTGAATTAAATGAAGAGATTTATATGGAGCAACCTGAAGGATTTATAGTCAAGAACCAAGAACACAAGGTGTGTAAATTGGTAAAATCTTTATATGGTTTAAAGCAGGCTCCAAAACAATGGCATGAGAAATTTGATAGTGTCATGATCAAAGATGGATTCACTATCAATGAATGCGATAAGTGTGTTTACACTAAAACAGTTGGAGATGCATGTATCATTGTTTGTCTTTATGTAGACGACATGTTGATACTTGGAACTAATATTGAGATTATTAAGTCACTAAAAGAATGTTATCCAACTGTTTTGATATGAAGGATCTGGGGTTGCTGATGTAATTTTAGGAATTAAAATTACTAGAACACCAGATGGAATCAGTCTATCTCAATCTCACTACGTGGATAAGATGATAGAAAGATTCAAGGATCATGGGATAAAAGAGAATACAAATCCTTTTCTCTCACACATCCACCTTCATAAGAATACAGGAACTGGAATACGCCAGTTGGAGTATTCTCAGATTATCGGAAGTCTAATGTATTTAATGAATTGCACTAGACCCGATATTGCTTACGCTGTAAGCAAGTTAAGTAGATATACT
Source organism: Agave tequilana (assembly GCA_038442645.1). Taxonomy (NCBI): domain Eukaryota; kingdom Viridiplantae; phylum Streptophyta; class Magnoliopsida; order Asparagales; family Asparagaceae; genus Agave; species Agave tequilana. The sequence continues at coordinate 27,559 of JAVJIF010014320.1, read as the reverse complement.
AGTAATCCTAGTGATCTACATTGGACCGCTCTACTACGAGTATTGGGTTACGTATCACATACCAAGGAATATGCCTTGAGATATGGAAAGTATCCTCCTATACTGGAAGGATACAGTGATGCTAATTGGATTGCAGATTCTGAGGAATCAAAATCAACTAGCGGATACGTATTTACTCTAGCAGGAGCAGCGGTATCTTGGAAATCTTCTAAGCAAACATGTATTACCCGTTCTACTATGGAATCGGAATTCATAGCCTTAGATAAGGCTGGAGAAGAAGCAGAATGGCTTCGACAATTCTTAGAAGATATACCATTATGGCAAAAGCCAGTGCCCGCTATATGTATACACTGCGATTGTAACGCCCCGATCCCAATGATACGGAGACGTTATGGCGACGTACATACGCGAGGTGAAAACAACCTCACGCGTACGTTAAGCCTCAGTACAGGGAATCACCTCCATAGACATAATGGTTCCAGCAGGAAATAAGTACAAGAATACCTGCAGAAGAGGTTAGCGATCATAACAGATATGAAAAAGAGGGACAAATAAGATAACAGAAATAAATCACTAAAATACCTATGAATAGTCCCGATAAGGAATCTCCCATGTGACTCCAAGGCACTCTCTGATAATACGGTAGCTCGGATCTCCAATCTGGGCATGCAAACCCAGGGTCGTCAGAAAGCGACCTAGTGAGTGGTAAAACTGAAGGAGGCAATGTATAATAATAATAGATAATACATGATGTTGTAATAGTGATACCATATAATAAGGATATATATAAACAGTAGAAGAGTTAAACATGAAAGCAGTGCAAAGATATAAACAGGTCAACTTTTAATACCATCACTACCTAACCGGTTATCATCAGGTCATATCTATAGTCGTGACCAGTTTATGTAATAACTAATGTTGTCTAGTGGTGACGTAATAGACATGAACATGATAGTGGTGACGTGATAGAGGTGAACATGCAGATGAGCATATGTCTGCAACAATAAAATATATGCAATGCAGAACATGTATAGTATGCCACTACATACAGTGTAACATATACCAGGTAATGTAACAAAGTATACATGTGCATGAGTAGTAGGGCACTAAAGAAAGTGTAACAGGAAACAGGAACAATAGCAATGTATACATGTCACATGATAGCAGATAAATGATCAGGAACAGTAACAAGTACAACTAAACATGTAGCAGGCAGGTCATGTCAAAGTCATGTCATTTATACAATAGTAGCGATCAGTACCACCTGGTATTTTAATCAATCTCTACCAGTGTCCCATACCACTGGCAGTTCATACTGGAGCCCGCACTCCAGTAGAACCCATCCGGACATGGCCTACGGGTACCATTATCCAAACGAGAGAGTGATCAAATAACAAGTGTTCCCGACGTCCAATATTGTGTATATTGTTTTATTATGTTAATTGGAAACTCATGGTCGAGGAGTTCTTATCGGGTGAGTGTATCCCGTGCATACCCGGGACAACGGCCTTAAACAGATCCCTGGCTGCTGAGACCAGGGCCAGCCCGCTAGAGCTGTAACATGTAACATGAGTAACAGATGGTAGCCAGCACTACCCGGTCCCCTGCAGTGGGACCTCAATATGGATCCAGTACATCCACCCGATAAGATCTAGTCAACCGTCAAGTCTCCCCCATACCCAAGTTATCTTTATGATCTGATATGTGATATGTCAAGTATACAATGTAACAAGAACAATTACAGTACATGATACGGGTAACATGATTACTGGACCTGAGCTCTGTTGATAGCATAGAACAATATCACGAGAATCAGGAACAATATAACATGAACAAGATATCATGAACAATATACCGGGAAACGGGAACAATAGATGTGGGATTCTAGAGGTGGCCCCCGTGGCTTGGATCCACGTGGCACTTAGTTCCACACATCGCATATCAACAACAGTCATGTCCAGTAACGGGAATATCCATATCATGTCCGGTATCGGGAATATTCATATCAGTAACGGGAACATGTATCCAATAATGGGATTAACAATATCAGTAACGGGAAACAAGCATATAACATGTATCTGATAACATGGAACAATAATACAGGTAATCGAGGTAATCGGCATGGTGATCCATATGACAATAATATAGAGAAACTATATAAGCATAAGTCACAGGGAAACATGACATGCATGTGTAACAGTGATATGTAAACATGACATGCACGTGTAACAGGGATATGTAAACATGACATGATATGAAATGCGGTAATCCATGCATTAGTCTATCCATGTACCAGTGAGACATTCATGTGTAGCTATAATCCGTATACTATATCTGGGTAGTACTCATACATGTTATAACAATGGTCAGTGTCTCGACCTACAGTATTCGTGTAATGTGGATACTGGTGTGTGAAGGTGTCTAGCATGCATGTCTAGTAATAGTGTAGTGTCACTGAGTATCGTGGATCCGTATACATATGACTATAGTTCTCTAACTGTGATCCAATACATGACATAATAGTGTTCATGAAGATGGTAACACAGTGGCCTGTGTGTCCGTGGCTATGCAGGTATGATGACCGTGTCTGAGTTGTCTATGTCAGATTTCTTGTTACTACAATTGTCTCCCTATATTATATTACATCAGGAAATACCTAACAATACTACAGGAATCACCTATTATAATGGGTGTCCAACAAGTACCAGTTAATAATTAACTATTACCGTCTTTTATCCATAATCACGATATATCAAACAATGTTAATAAACATGATAAAATATAATTTATAAAAGAAAAACACTCACAAACTGGCTATAGGACTGTAGCTCTCGTTCCCACGATCGCAACGGATCCAGAATCGTCCCAATCGGAGTCCGGATGCTCCCGATATCGCCCGAATACTAATCATAACAAATAGGGTTAAATATGTAATAAAAATATTGAAATGCAAATAAGAAATAATAGCAGGGGGTTTTCTGTAAATATACCTGTAATGGGTTTCGGATGCGGGTTTGGCTCATAACGGGTCGGGTTGGGGTCCACAACCCAAACCCGTACTTTAAGTGCTGGGTTATGGGTTTACGGGTTTCACATCAACCCGTATCCAAATGGGTTAGTGGGTTCGGGCTCCACCCGAACCCACTAACTGCTCATTAGAGCAGCAGCAGCAGCTCTAGCTGCTGCTGCCGCACGAGCAGGCCGGCCGGCCCTGCTGGCCGGCGGCGGCTGTGGTCGCCGGCGGCGGTCAGAGATCGCCGGCGATGGTCACGGATAGGGAAAGAGAGGGAGAGAAAGGGTTGACTGAGAAACCAAAAGAAAAGAAAAAGAAATAAGGGAAGGAAGAGAAAGTGGCCGGAGGGGGTGCGCGCGGTGGCGCGGTCGGCTGGGCGCAGCCGCCGGCGGCGCCTGCGGCGGCCGGCGACGCCGCGGCCTAGCCTAGCCGCTGACAAGGGTCGCCCCTCCCCATTTTGTTTGGGTGTCTGTCCACACACACAGAGAGAGAGAGAGAGGGTTTAGAGAGAGAGAGTGTGTGGGAGAGTGAGAGAGAGAATAGAGGAGAGAGAGAGAGAGGAGGGATTTTAAAGGAGGGAGAGAGAGTCGGTTGGGTACAGTGAGGCGGTGGGAGGAGGCTTCGTTGGGAAGAAAGGAGAAGAAAGGAAAAAGAAAAGATTTTAAAAATAATATTTAATTATTATTATATTGGTCTAATATTCGACCATCTCCGAACAGTGCCCAAAAATTACAGAAAATAGAGAATAATACATTGAGAAGTAATATGAAAACGGTTTGTCGAAACTCACTCCGGTTTGCAAACTAAAAATCCCGGAGTGTCTCGCCGATACTGGGCGACACCGGTTTGCCCGGATTTTCAATAAATTCAGAAAAATCCCCAAAAATACCCCAACGTAGAGAACATGATTCTAAGACACACAGTGAAAGCGGATTCTCAAAATCCAACTCCGTTTGTGAGATAAAAATCGGAAGGCCGGTAATCGGTATCGGTCGACACCGACTACGGAGATTTTCCAAAATAATCCAGAAAAATTCCAGAAAATCCTGAAAAATCTAAAATATTAGAAATAATTTTTGAAATTGAAATCGGCTCAATCGGACTATCACGGAGGTCAAATCAATTTTGTACGTCGTATCGCGTACCGATACGGTAATACGTACACCGGGGAGCAGGGTGTTACATTTCTCCCCACCTTACAGAAAATTGCGTCCTCGCAATTTCAATCAGGTGTGAGAACAAGATTTCCAACCCCAAAGTCTAAAGGCTACGGGTCCACGACACTTCCATTGCGCACTCTGATATCGATAAGGAACTCAGGATGGAGAAGTATGGTAGCGAACGAATCCTAACGGATGGGAAGCAAGACGATGCAAGGAAAATGAGAAGGAAATCGGATATTTTGGTTGACAACTGAAAGGAAGGAAGGAATAAAACAGAGGCAAGGAATGAAATGTCAAGGTCATGGTATTCTTGTACTCGTTGCTGGAATCCCTAAATTCAGATCAGATCAGTTAATCTGAACCTGATTGTACTGTTGGTACGAGCCCGAGGATTGACCCAGGTGGTTACCCACACCAGGTGTGAACCTAGGCTCTGATACCACTATGTAACGCCCCGATCCCAATGATACGGAGACGTTATGGCGACGTACATACGCGAGGTGAAAACAACCTCACGCGTACGTTAAGCCTCAGTACAGGGAATCACCTCCATAGACATAATGGTTCCAGCAGGAAATAAGTACAAGAATACCTGCAGAAGAGGTTAGCGATCATAACAGATATGAAAAAGAGGGACAAATAAGATAACAGAAATAAATCACTAAAATACCTATGAATAGTCCCGATAAGGAATCTCCCATGTGACTCCAAGGCACTCTCTGATAATACGGTAGCTCGGATCTCCAATCTGGGCATGCAAACCCAGGGTCGTCAGAAAGCGACCTAGTGAGTGGTAAAACTGAAGGAGGCAATGTATAATAATAATAGATAATACATGATGTTGTAATAGTGATACCATATAATAAGGATATATATAAACAGTAGAAGAGTTAAACATGAAAGCAGTGCAAAGATATAAACAGGTCAACTTTTAATACCATCACTACCTAACCGGTTATCATCAGGTCATATCTATAGTCGTGACCAGTTTATGTAATAACTAATGTTGTCTAGTGGTGACGTAATAGACATGAACATGATAGTGGTGACGTGATAGAGGTGAACATGCAGATGAGCATATGTCTGCAACAATAAAATATATGCAATGCAGAACATGTATAGTATGCCACTACATACAGTGTAACATATACCAGGTAATGTAACAAAGTATACATGTGCATGAGTAGTAGGGCACTAAAGAAAGTGTAACAGAAACAGGAACAATAGCAATGTATACATGTCACATGATAGCAGATAAATGATCAGGAACAGTAACAAGTACAACTAAACATGTAGCAGGCAGGTCATGTCAAAGTCATGTCATTTATACAATAGTAGCGATCAGTACCACCTGGTATTTTAATCAATCTCTACCAGTGTCCCATACCACTGGCAGTTCATACTGGAGCCCGCACTCCAGTAGAACCCATCCGGACATGGCCTACGGGTACCATTATCCAAACGAGAGAGTGATCAAATAACAAGTGTTCCCGACGTCCAATATTGTGTATATTGTTTTATTATGTTAATTGGAAACTCATGGTCGAGGAGTTCTTATCGGGTGAGTGTATCCCGTGCATACCCGGGACAACGGCCTTAAACAGATCCCTGGCTGCTGAGACCAGGGCCAGCCCGCTAGAGCTGTAACATGTAACATGAGTAACAGATGGTAGCCAGCACTACCCGGTCCCCTGCAGTGGGACCTCAATATGGATCCAGTACATCCACCCGATAAGATCTAGTCAACCGTCAAGTCTCCCCCATACCCAAGTTATCTTTATGATCTGATATGTGATATGTCAAGTATACAATGTAACAAGAACAATTACAGTACATGATACGGGTAACATGATTACTGGACCTGAGCTCTGTTGATAGCATAGAACAATATCACGAGAATCAGGAACAATATAACATGAACAAGATATCATGAACAATATACCGGGAAACGGGAACAATAGATGTGGGATTCTAGAGGTGGCCCCCGTGGCTTGGATCCACGTGGCACTTAGTTCCACACATCGCATATCAACAACAGTCATGTCCAGTAACGGGAATATCCATATCATGTCCGGTATCGGGAATATTCATATCAGTAACGGGAACATGTATCCAATAATGGGATTAACAATATCAGTAACGGGAAACAAGCATATAACATGTATCTGATAACATGGAACAATAATACAGGTAATCGAGGTAATCGGCATGGTGATCCATATGACAATAATATAGAGAAACTATATAAGCATAAGTCACAGGAAACATGACATGCATGTGTAACAGTGATATGTAAACATGACATGCACGTGTAACAGGGATATGTAAACATGACATGATATGAAATGCGGTAATCCATGCATTAGTCTATCCATGTACCAGTGAGACATTCATGTGTAGCTATAATCCGTATACTATATCTGGGTAGTACTCATACATGTTATAACAATGGTCAGTGTCTCGACCTACAGTATTCGTGTAATGTGGATACTGGTGTGTGAAGGTGTCTAGCATGCATGTCTAGTAATAGTGTAGTGTCACTGAGTATCGTGGATCCGTATACATATGACTATAGTTCTCTAACTGTGATCCAATACATGACATAATAGTGTTCATGAAGATGGTAACACAGTGGCCTGTGTGTCCGTGGCTATGCAGGTATGATGACCGTGTCTGAGTTGTCTATGTCAGATTTCTTGTTACTACAATTGTCTCCCTATATTATATTACATCAGGAAATACCTAACAATACTACAGGAATCACCTATTATAATGGGTGTCCAACAAGTACCAGTTAATAATTAACTATTACCGTCTTTTATCCATAATCACGATATATCAAACAATGTTAATAAACATGATAAAATATAATTTATAAAAGAAAAACACTCACAAACTGGCTATAGGACTGTAGCTCTCGTTCCCACGATCGCAACGGATCCAGAATCGTCCCAATCGGAGTCCGGATGCTCCCGATATCGCCCGAATACTAAATCATAACAAATAGGGTTAAATATGTAATAAAAATATTGAAATGCAAATAAGAAATAATAGCAGGGGGTTTTCTGTAAATATACCTGTAATGGGTTTCGGATGCGGGTTTGGCTCATAACGGGTCGGGTTGGGGTCCACAACCCAAACCCGTACTTTAAGTGCTGGGTTATGGGTTTACGGGTTTCACATCAACCCGTATCCAAATGGGTTAGTGGGTTCGGGCTCCACCCGAACCCACTAACTGCTCATTAGAGCAGCAGCAGCAGCTCTAGCTGCTGCTGCCGCACGAGCAGGCCGGCCGGCCCTGCTGGCCGGCGGCGGCTGTGGTCGCCGGCGGCGGTCAGAGATCGCCGGCGATGGTCACGGATAGGGAAAGAGAGGGAGAGAAAGGGTTGACTGAGAACCAAAAAGAAAAGAAAAAGAAATAAGGGAAGGAAGAGAAAGTGGCCGGAGGGGGTGCGCGCGGTGGCGCGGTCGGGCTGGGCGCAGCCGCCGGCGGCGCCTGCGGCGGCCGGCGACGCCGCGGCCTAGCCTAGCCGCTGACAAGGGTCGCCCCTCCCCATTTTGTTTGGGTGTCTGTCCACACACACAGAGAGAGAGAGAGAGGGTTTAGAGAGAGAGAGTGTGTGGGAGAGTGAGAGAGAGAATAGAGGAGAGAGAGAGAGGAGGGATTTTAAAGGAGGGAGAGAGAGTCGGTTGGGTACAGTGAGGCGGTGGGAGGAGGCTTCGTTGGGAAGAAAGGAGAAGAAAGGAAAAAAGAAAAGATTTTAAAATTAATATTTAATTATTATTATATTGGTCTAATATTCGACCATCTCCGAACAGTGCCCAAAAATTACAGAAAATAGAGAATAATACATTGAGAAGTAATATGAAAACGGTTTGTCGAAACTCACTCCGGTTTGCAAACTAAAAATCCCGGAGTGTCTCGCCGATACTGGGCGACACCGGTTTGCCCGGATTTTCAATAAATTCAGAAAAATCCCCAAAAATACCCCAACGTAGAGAACATGATTCTAAGACACACAGTGAAAGCGGATTCTCAAAATCCAACTCCGTTTGTGAGATAAAAATCGGAAGGCCGGTAATCGGTATCGGTCGACACCGACTACGGAGATTTTCCAAAATAATCCAGAAAAATTCCAGAAAATCCTGAAAAATCTAAAATATTAGAAAATAATTTTTGAAATTGAAATCGGCTCAATCGGACTATCACGGAGGTCAAATCAATTTTGTACGTCGTATCGCGTACCGATACGGTAATACGTACACGGGGAGCAGGGTGTTACAGCGATAATCAAGCAGCTATATTTAGGGCACAAAATGTTTTATGCAACGGTAAGTCTAGACATATTCGTCGTAGACATAACACCGTGAAGCAGTTGCTCTCAAATGGAATTATCTCTATTGACTTTGTATCGTCAAAGGATAATTTAGCGGATCCGCTTACTAAAGGTTTAAGTGGAGAGCGTATAAACTGCGCATCGAGGGGAATGGGTCTAAAAGCCTAACCTTACCGAGTCAGCTTAATGGAAACCTCACTTAGCGACTGGAGATCCCACGGACTAAGTTCAAGAGGAAAAACTAGTTATGATTGACTCAGCAAGTAAGCACTTGGGAGCTTGACTCCAATCCATTCCTAAGGTGCACATAAGTGCTTTTCTACAAGTGGATTAAGGATAAGCTTAAATGCTTTTAATGATGCCTATATCTTGTTACTAAACAAGTGGAGTAGAGTAGACTACTCTTAATAGGTCCATCACTATGTGAGTATAGAGTTGGGTCGGCTCTTTGGGAATCTCTAAGGAGGCTGTTATTCCCTAAAGATACTCTCTGAAACCAAGAATGTCCAGGGTCAAAACGGACACAACAGAGAACCAAAGTTGATTTGGAAAGTCACTGTGTGAAGCTTGTTGACTTGGCTTACACTAACGGCTAACAGTTCAAGACCTAGTTCACTGATTAGCCAGTAAGTCCGATATAAAGCTTTCGCTATGGAAGGTTCAAGACCTGGTTCACCTATCCTTATGCTGTTTCTTTTCTCAAGTACCTTTCACAATAGAGTTAGTCTCTTTGTGTGTCATTTCCTTGAATCTCCATTCATTGTGGGGGATTGTTGGAATTGAAGAATATAAAGGTGAATCTTCGAGTTGAATTATGGCGAGATCCGTTGATCGAATCAACCGGATGATGGTTGGAGTGTGTTCTCCTTCCATTTGTGATGAACGTGGTATATTCACATGTTCAATTCCGACTTCGAATGAATGAGATATTCAAGTCCAAAGATTGCCTAATTCAAAGCCAAAAGGGACTAAAGTTAGCTACAAGCATTTAGTCCCACATTGGCCGTGTGATGGAAGCCTATGGGGTATAAATAGAGAAAAATGAGAACAAAGGGTGTGCCCTTTGGGTACTTGGAGTTTTCGCGCGCGAAAAGGAGGGAACTATGCACGTACGTACGTACGCGCACGCGCGCCGCCGCTGGCGGCGCCGGTGCAGGTGCCGGTGCCGGAGCCGGGTCGGGTCGGGCTCGGGCTTGAGTCTGAGTCTGAGTCTGAGTCTGAGTCCCCTACCTGGCCTGGTTCTTTTTGAATCAGGTCCCAAGGACCCGCTCCTGTTGCAAACCTGTTGGATTGCCAACGGTTGCTCACCTGTTGGACTACCAACGGTTGCGCACCTATTGGACTACCAACGGTTGCGAAACAGACCGCTCCGCGTCAACAGTTGCGACTGTTGGGCTGCCAACAGACACGTCTGCTGGGACGAAAGGGTGCAACCTTTCGTTTGGGTTCAGACCTGTTGGCCCCTCTTGGAATGCTATATAAAGCATTCCAAACTCTCTATTGAAACACACCAACAACAACACCAATCTTCTCTTCTCTCTCTGAATTCTGAATTGCAAATTAAGTTTTACATTCTGAATTGCAAAGTAGAGTTCTGAAGTGAAGTGACTTCCAAAAGGGAGTTCTGAAGTGACTTCCAAACGGGAAGTGGGAAATCCGTAACTCGGTTTCCGAAGCGACTTCCAACGGAGATTCTGCAAAATTCGTTCTGAAAGAAGGATTAGAAAATTCAACAGATTCTTTTATAGAATTGTTGTCTGAATCTAAGACTTCTGAAGAAGAATATTCTTCAACCTTCCATCGTCCTCAACAGTGGGTGCTCCTCCAAAGAGTAAAGGCAAATATTCAGTTGAAATTTGTCCTTGTACCGCTGCTTCAACGATCCTGTGAAGGTACTGGTTGACTACGGTTCGACCGTACGGTGATTTGGTAGTGCTATCCAAATACCGTGAAAGAGTGTTGTATCTTGGGAGACCAGCGTCCATTATCCCGTTAGCACCGGTGCGGGGGACGTAATTGTCTTAAGGAGATTCGCTCTAAGCGTACCTCACTCTAAATACTGTATAAGTGGATTAAGTCCTTTATACAGGGGATATACTTTACAGTATATCGAGACTGACTTAGATTCAGTCGAGACTGACTTAGATTCAGTCTAATTGGTGCTTTAACCAAGGAAGGAAATTGAAAGGTGGTTCTTAAATTAAGGAACGTTCTATTGAACGGAAAACCTCCCACCTGATATTTGCCGACCTGGCCAATTAGATTGTTGATATCTCAGTGATCTTGATTAGTTGTCAGATTGATTCTTGTTAAGCAGAATTCCAACATCTATTGCTATAGAATTTGAATGACAATAGATACGGTTGAAGTATTGATATGTACACAATAACATCAAAATATTTATCATATTTAATATGGTAGTAAATAAGATAAAATGTAATATAAGTATATCCGTTTAGTTTATTCTTAATCATACCTATTTTTACATATCCGATTAGTATTCGCATCCGATCTGCTAATATCTGATCCATATCCGATATCCGATTTTAACGGATACGGATAACATTTTTTCACATCCGCCAATATCTGTATCCGTCTCCGAAAATTGGGTGCGGATATAGATATGATAAAGAGAATATTCGATCTGTATCCAATCCGATGACACCCCTAATCTTGAGGAAACTAGTCTATCATGTATCAGCACATTATATGTTTTACTGTCTTAATTTGATAACTCTTAAATTAAATATTATTAGTTGGGGCTTACGTTGACTTAAGTTTGGAGATCGAATGGTTTAAATTTGATCCAAATTATTTAGTGAATCAAAACATAAAAAAAGGTTATAAAATAAATAAAGGTTAAATGTTGTACTATTAGTGTTATAATTGCTACATCCGACAATTAATTAAGATGAACTAGTCCAAAAAGTCAGGTCGGTGAAAATCAGGGGGGAGGTTTTCGTTCAATTGAACGTTCCTTAGTTGCAGACCACCTTTCAAATCCTTACTCAGAGACCAATCGGATTGGTGTTTAGTCAGTCTAATCTGAGTAATAAATCAGCAAGATAAATAATTCAATCATAATTTATCTAACAATAATATTTATTAAAATAAATATTCCAACATAAATACTTTATTCCAGTATAATCACTGCAATAAGAATTTTTGCTCAAATAGATAGAGAATATATTGAAATTTAATAATTTCTACAATACTTGATGTTAGTATAAACGGACAGAGTAATAGAATAAAATCAGATTTAGAGTGAGGTACGCGCAAAGCGAATCTCCTTAAGACAATTAAATCCCCCACTATGGTGCATATGGCATAATATACGCTGGTCTCCCAAGATACAACACTCTTTTATGTATTTGCACAGTACTTTGCAAAATCATGTATAGTTGAATCAAAGTTGACCTGTACCTTCCACTTGTTCGAAGAACGAAAGTAGAAAAGGGCACAGACCAAAAACCAGAATTCAGACAGAATTCTGAAAGAAGTTCAATAAAATTTCCTTAAAACTCATTTATTCTTGTGGTTGTTATTCTGAGATTTTTGGGTTGTTATCTTTTGGATTGGAATTCTGCCCTTTATATAGAAATTTTGAAGAAGCTTTTCGAAGAAGACACATATGTTCGATCGGAATAAACAAAACCATTCCGAATAGACACATCTGTTCAGTTGGAACGGGCACAACTTTTTCAAACAGACACATCCGGTCCCTAAACAGAAACAGACATTCGGTCGAAACGAGCTGTCCCCAAACAGGCACATTCATTTGATCAGAACGGGCGCAACCATTCTGATTAGATATGTCCGTTCGCCGAACAGAGACTTCAATTCGCATACCATTTTCGATATTAGACTAAAGATTTTTCGTTCTTTTTGATCTCATTTAGCTCTTCTTTTGGGCCAACTTCCTCTTGAATATCTCATTCAATCGGAAGTGAAATTGAGCATGTGAATATTCTATGTTCATCACTAATGGAAGGAGAACACATTCCAACCATCTCCCGCGTATTTTGAATAGCGAGTCCTGCCTAAATTCAGCTCAAATTTCCTAAAAACTCACCTGGTTAATTCTAAGTTTCTAATAATCCCCCACAATGAATTAAGATTCAAGAAATTATGCACACTATTAGATTGGCGCTATAGTGAAAGGCAGATTAGGAAATAAATTGAATCAGAAGAAGTAAATTATATCTTGAACCTTATGTAGCGAAAGTCTTATCAGACTTAATGGCCAATTAGTGAATTAGGCCTTGAATTGTCGGCTATATGTGCAAGCTAAGTCAACAGTCTCATGCATTAACTTTCCAAAATCAACTTTGGTTTTAATTTGTCCATTTTGGCCCTAAACATTCTTGATTTCAAAGAGTTTGTTTAAGGAATCACAGTCTCCGTAGAGACTCCCAAAGAGCCGGCTCTAGCTCTACACTCACATAGGTAATCATCCTATTAAGAGTAGTCTACTATACCCCACTTGTTTTGATAACAAGCTACATGCATCATTAAAAGCATTAGCTTATCCTAAATTCAATTGTAAAAAGTACTTGGGTGCACAATAGGAATGGATTGGAGTCAAGATCCTAAGTGCTTACTCGCGGAATAAATCATAACTAGTTTTTCCTCTTAAATTTAGTCTGTGGGATCTCCAGTCACTAAGTGAGATTTTCATTAAGCTGACTCAGTATGTTTAGGCTTTTAGCCCCATTCCCTTTAATGTGCAGTTTATTCGCTCTCCACTCAAACTTTTAGTAGACGGATCCGCCAGGTTATCTTTTGACATCACAAAGTCAATTGAGATAACATCATTTATGAGCAACTGCCTAATAGTATTATTTTTCGACGAATGTATTTAGACTTACTGTTATATACAAAATCTTGTGCTCTAGAAATCGTTGCTTGATTGTCACTGTGAATGCATATCACGAGCACTCATTTAGGCCATAAAGGTATATCCTCTAAAATTGTTGAAGTCACTATGCTTCTTTTTCAGCCTTATCTAAGGTAATAAATTTTGATTTCATTGAGGAAAGGTTTATGCAAATTTGTTTGAAGAATTTTCAAGATATGACTGGGCCTTCGAGAGTAAACATGTATCCACTAGTTGATTTCAATTCCTTAAAATCTGCAATCCAGTTTGCATTATTGTACCTTTTAAATATAGGTAGACACTTTTATATCTCAAGGTATAAATACTCCTTAGTATTTATCGATAGATCATCGGGTTTAAATTTTCTTTTTAAAATTCACTTACTCTCGTTTGGTTGATTATCAGGTGGCAAGTTCACCAATTTCCAATTATGGCTTCTTAGAATGGATTTTTTTTAATATTTACAGATTATTTCTACATTTGTACTTCTGGGGTAAACATATCCTCCTTAATGTTTGTGGCTCGCTTCAAGCGCATATGCGGCAAAAAGATTTGAAGGTTTTCTATCACTTACTTCTCTTGGTTCAAGTTCTGTATTAACTGTTGGTTCACTGGATCCTTCGTCTCTGAACGTTGTTTCATGTATTTTTCAGAAAGAAATCCTTTTTTTCGCGTGTATAAAAAGACGTCATCAAAGAACACAACATTTCTTGATTCGATAATCATGTTCGCATGAATATCATGTATTCTCTGATTTGCGTCTCAGAAATCTATATGCATTGCTATTCAAAACATGATTTATGAAAATACAGTCTATTAATTTTTATCTCAAATTAGTCTTCTTAGGTACTGGCACTGATACCTTTACAAGACACACCACATTTTGAGGTAACGGTAGGAAGGAGACCTTCCATATATCACAGCTCAAATGGAATAAAATCAAGTTTCTTGTTAGGTACCATAATTTGCGGTTAATAAGGCTTTCCCCCATAAGTTTTGTGGTGATTCAAACTTACGAGTATGGAATTGAACATCTCTTTTAAAGTTTATTCTTTCTTTCAGTAATCTCATTCTGTTGAGGAGTGTATGGTACTGTGATTTAGTGAATTATATCAAAATTAGCACACAACTTACGAAATTTATTTGATTCATATTTTTCGCCTCGATCAGATATTAAAATTTTTAAGTTTTGTTGAGTTGATTCTCAACCTGACTTTGTATGTTATAAATATACTTATTGGTTCGACTTATCACAGTCTTACTATACACCATTAATACTCAAAAAAATGTCATATGACGAATTTCTTAGTACTGACATCCTCCATCTTTGAATAGGAAGAGGAGCAGACATTACAGTCTGTTTTGGCACATTCAATGCCCTATTAAAACTATCTTGAATAGTTTCAGATATGTTTTTGCAATTCAAGCAGAGTAGAAGTTAGTAACTTCAATTAGTAATTATCTTAAGATTGTTATTCTTGACAACCAATCAAAGATGAACCGGTCCAAATAGCTAGGTAGGTGAAATTTAGGTGGAAAATTTTTATTCAATCGAACGTTCTTTAATTACATAAGCACCTTTCAAATTCCTTCCTTAGACACCAATGGAACTGTATTTAGTTACTCTCATATGAGTAATAAAACACCAAGATAAATACTTCAATAATAATTTATTTAGCAATAATATTTATTAAATAAATATTTCAGCATGAATACTTTATTCAGCATAATCCCTGCAATAAAACTTTAGTTCAAATAGACAGAATATAATAGAATTTAATAATTCCTGCAATACTAAACATTAGTATAAATGGAGAGTAACAAAATAAAGCCAGATTTAGAGTGAGATACGCATAAAGCGAAACTCCTAAAAGCAATTAAGTTCCCTCGCTATGGTGCATACGGGATAATGGATGCTAGTCTCTCACGATACAATACTCTTTCACGTGTTCTGCACAGTACTTTGCAAAATCACGTACAATCGAACAAAAGTTGACCTGTACCTTTTAATTGTTCAGAAAAATGAAAGTACCAAAAGGATACAGACCAAAAACCAAAATTCTGAGAGGAATTCAATAAAAAAAAATTGAACTCATTTATTCTTGTAGTTATTGTTATTCTGAGCTTTTTAGGTTGGTTCCTTTGGAGTAGATTCTATTATTTATATAGGAATTCAGAGGAAGCATTTTAGAGTAGACACATCCGTTCGTTCGGAATGAGCACAAGTTGGAACGGGCACAACCTTTCTGAATAGAACATCCATTCGACGAACAGATATCCATTCGGTTGAAACGAGTTGTCCCAAATAGATGTATCTATTATATTTACAACAATATTGAAATGGAGAATCTAAAATCAATGCAGAAAGTTTGGGATTAGAAAGAAACTCATAACAGTAATAGTACATTGGAGGCGTTTCTCATGTTTGTTCACTTTCTGAATAAATGATGCATAATACAAAACTTGTCTTATTAAGTTATAACGGAAATAGAATTCAGTCACGTGTGCAAATGCACGTGCACTCCCAAACAATAATGTACAAACTTTATAGGCTCACAAGAATTAAATAAATAAGCTATAAATTAAACTTAACTTTATAAACATATAGCTTATATGTGTAATAGTAAATAAATATAAAGTCTATAGCATAGTACAAGTTTTAGGATGTTTCATATCCTTTTGTTATAAAATTTTCTTCAATAGTAAAATTTTCATATAAGTATTACTATCTGGAGATCAAGCTCTTTTCATTTGTTGTGTTTTTGTTTTTTTTTTTTTTTTTTCTTAAGTTATTGCGGTAGTGGTGTAACGCAAAATATCTATATTTAGTGAAAGTGTTCATCTTTATCTTTTATTACTGAATCAGATATTAGCAATGAAATACATCTTAGTTTTGAAAAGATAAAAAAGAAGAGTTTAATAAATTTATTATTTGTACATGTATTGTGAATTTAGGAGAGGTGAAAGGAAAGGGATCAGGTGGCCAAAGGAGGACGCAATGTGATGAATTTATTTAGGCATGCGTGCTATTTACTCTTGTCCTGTGTGTGAGAGCGACGAGGCAACCAAACGTTGTGTGTGACAAAAAGAAACGGTGCAGGTGAGGAAAGCCAACTCTTTATTTATTGTGGAGGTTGGAAACAGAATCGTCTGAAGGGACCCTAATCAACTGAGTTCGAGAGACTCTCTTGTTGTTTTTCGAGTGGCACGGCCTCCGATTGTGCTATCTGTGAAAGAGATTCACCCAATGCGCAGCCGCCGGCTTAATAAAATCTTTGATTCAATGCTTTAGTCTCGACGTACGAACAATATTTATAATAAAGTGCGTTTGGTTGCTTGGAGTTAGATCTACATTGGTGTCCTAAGTGCATATTAGGTCAATTTCTGATATTGAAACAATATGCAAGTGTGTTTTCTGTTTTGGAGAAAGTCTTGTAAGGTTACATCTTGTCTCTTATAATGAGAGAAAAATCTGAGAGGAAAGAAACTTCCATGAGAGGGGAATGAAATGAATAACCTATATATATTATATATATATATATATATATATATATATATATATATATATATATATATATATATATATATGAGAAAAATGTATATCAGCCCGCGGGCTGAGAGTACTCTCTCAGCCTGCGGTGACGTGGCTCAATTTGTCACCTCACTGACTTGCGGCCCCGCTTTTAGGGAGAAGTTAAATTACCAAATACCCCTTATGATAACTTTTCCTTATTGTTTATTATTATTTTCCCTCCCTTTTATTTTGCCGCTCTTTATAGGATATAAATTACTTTTCGCCTTATTTCTTTACTCTTTTTTGAAAGATCTAGTTTCTCCTTTTCAGCCTGGGATAAATTTTTGTGAAAATATAAAATCTTTTCAGATCAATGTTTTCAGCCTGCGATAAAATTCTACTTTATAGTTTATTTTTTTTGTATATAATGTAGTCAGAGTCTTTGGTCGCATTGTACATTTAAACTGCGACCTTAGTCAAAGACTTTGGTCGCAGTGTACATGGTTAAATGCGACCAAGGTCGCAGTGTTGTTATTGATAAAGATGGCCAGCAACTGCAATCTAAGGTTGCATTACATGGACTGCGACTTTGGTCGCAGTACGTTAAGTAAGTATTTTCCTTTAGATTAACATGCATAGCGATCAAGGTCGACACTGCTGTTTTGGTTTAAGACTGCCGCCAGCAACTGCGACCAAGGTCGCCGTGTTGTTGTTTTATTAAGTTGTTTTGGATTAAGTCATTTTTTGAATCTAAATGAAAAATGAAAAGTTGTCTGTTGTCTGATGCGACTTGGAGTCACTCCGTGAGACGCGACCTGTCATAAAGATTTTATGAGATCTTTTTAACGTCAAGTCAACGTTGACGAACCCGCACATTCGTTGTTTCCCGAAGCGGTTGTCCACGCGTCAGCTCTTCATTGGGTTTAGGCGTTAATGTCTTTTAATGCCAAACCGGCGCTGGCGGTGGAGACCATTAAGGCCGACGGTTCTGATTAATGAACCATTAATTATGGTTATTATGGGCTGGCTATAAATAGGGCTCACACTCTCCCTTTAACAGCCCATAATTAGACTGTTTTCATTTGAGAGCATTGCTCTGAAAATTTCCGCCTTCTTCAGAGTCTCTAACAGGGGCCTGCCTCCATGGATGAAGATGACCCTATGCACGAAGATGACCAGAGCTTGATTGTCCTTTTTCAGGTTCGCTGGGCCTCTGGGAGAATATTTTGGCCGGTGAACTTGATCGATGTTCGTCCACAAGGGAAGAAGTCATGGTCCTCGTCGTCCGCAAGAGAAGAAGTCATGGTCCTCGACGTCTACAGTTTTTTAATACACGGGGACCTCAATAACACCACTGCTCTTATTCAACAAGGGCTCTTTTGATGTTTAATCTTCTTTGTACTGCTATATTGTAACACTCAATCTTATTGTATAAGAGAGCGTTTTGTATCATTTTCACATGCCTGGAGATAAATGCCTGGACATAAATAAAAAGATCTCAATAACACCACTGCTCTTAGTCAACAATGGCTCTTTTTGATGTTTAGTTTTCTTTGTACTGCTATATTGTAACACTCAATCTTATTGTATAAGAGATCGTTTTGTATCATTTTCACATGCTGGAGATAATGCGTGGACATAAATAAAAAGCATATTTGTTTTTTTAATAAACTACGACCTTTGGTCGCAGTCATGCATTGCAAACAAAACAACTTGGACCAGAGACGACACTGCGACCAAGGTCGCATAAGACTACAGTGCAAACAGAAACAACTGCGACCAGGGTCGACATTGCGACCAAAAACTGCGACTAAGCAACTGCTGCGGTGACGTGTCACCTCGTCACAGTGTTGTTGTTGATTAAGACTAAAGACCAGCAACTGCGACCATTGCAGATTATTTTTTTAAGACTGCGGCCATCAACTGCGACCAAGGTCGCAGTGTTGTTGTTGATTATTTATAAAGACCACCAACTGCGACAAAGGTCGCAGTGATGTTGTTGATTAGAGTAAAGACCAGCAACTGCGACCAAGGTCGCTGTGTATTTTATTAAGACTAAACAACAACAACTGCGATCAAGGTCGCAGTTTATTTTATTAAGACTACGGTCAGAAACTGCGACCAAGGTAGCAGTGTTGTTGTTGATTAAGACTAAAGTCCAGCAACTGCGTGTTGGCCCAAGTTACAATCACCCTTGTTTAGTGGATTTTGATGATTATAAAACATATTAGTTATTTGTACTAATAACAATTGTTGTTAAGTGTGTTTCAGGTTTATATCATACTAGAAGTACTCTCACTCAAATACAGATTTTTGGACTCAAGACAATTCAATTTGGGCTCAAGTTGCAATATTGAAGATCAAGTGAAGATAGCCCACCTTGAAGAATAGTTTTGAAGTCCTTTAGAAGTTTGTAAGTTTAGAATGTTAAAGTTTGAATATAGGAAATTGGCTCTAGGATTTGCACACACACTTGTTCATGTATTTCCTATGTTTTGAAAATAGTTATTGAAAATGGTTATTTCTAAGTTTTATGCCTTAATTTATATATACATGTACCAAGCTTTATATCTTGAAAAAACTTGTTAAAACATGTGTATAAACTATTTTCTGCATAATACTTAGCTATCTGTATTTTTAAAATATTTATCAAAATTTTTTCTAACTCAAAACAGCCCAGTTTTTCAGTTTCAGGCAACATCGGTCGACCGGGCCCGGTCGACCGGTGCTGTGTCTGGACATGCACTGTTTGTGCATGTCCGTCGGTCGACCGGACCGGTCGACCGACGGAGAGCATTCTGCTCTCGGGATATTTCGGTCGACTGGACCGGTCGACCGGAAGAAGGAAACTGTGTTTCCTCCTTTTGGGTCGGTCGACCGGACCGGTCGACCGGGAGCCAACGGCTACTTCCAGCTAGGCTGGCGGTCAACCGGACCGGTCGACCGCCAAGCCTGCAAACTTAGCAACGGCTCTCTTTCCTTGGGCAGTTCTGAAAAATCTGTTTTTTGTTTCAGCTTTAACAGATTTTTGGAGATTTGTTGGGGAGCTTTTTCAGAGAAAATAAGACAAAAATAAATTGTTTTTAACCTTTTTTATGCCTATAAATAGAGGAGAAGTCTCTCTTGCATTTCACTTAGAAAAATCCTCAAGTTTTGTTGTTTTCAAAAGAGAAAAGAAAAATTGTTTGAAGCTTTCAATTCCTACTCTTTCAAGATTGTTTTTCAGTTGTGTTGATTCTCTATATCACTCTACAACTGAAAGTTTTCTCACCACACTTCATAGAGCCAAAAATCCTATACTCATTCTATAGTGAAGTTGTAATTGAAGTGAGAGTGTTTGTAAAAGAATTTGAGAAAAAGTGTAGTGATCAAGTTGTGATCACTTTGTTCTTGTAATTCCTTCTTTGTGGAGCAACCTCTTCGGTAGAGGTCCTTTGTACTTGGTGGAGCTCGGTGCTCGGTCTTCGGTAGACCAATTGTAAAGGCATCCTCGGTGGATAGTGGAAACCCTTCACGGAGGTGAAGGCGGGGACTAGAGCAAGTGTGCTCGAACCTCGAAACAAATCATCTTGTTTGCGATTGCCTTTGCGTTATTCTTGCTTTCAATTCTCTTACTTTATATGTCTTGAATTATTTGCTTGAGAACTAACCCTCTACTTGTGCAATCTTATCTTGTTTACTTTACTTGCTATACTTGTTGTGTTACATTGTGTGCATTTCATTTCTCATCATCATACTTGGCATTGATCGATCACACCTCAATACAACACGGTTTGCATTGCGCACCTCTAACCCATTTTAAGGGGAATTGGGAGGAAGGAGTTCAGAACCTCGCAAGGGGTATTCGGCTCTTAGTCTGTGTTTTGAGAGATCGTTGCATCACTCATTTAATTAAAGTTTAAAAAGATCATTAGATTAGCATTCACACCTATTCACCCCCCCTCTAGGTGTTTTTCAATTGGTATCAGAGCTTGGACTCTAGGATTTGGTTTAACCACCTTAGAGAAGATCCTAATTTGCTAATCATTTCATTCATATTCATATAAGTAAAAATGGCCGATGAAATTAAGACCCCTCCTAAATTTGATGGACTTAACTTTCCCATATGGAAAGTTAAGATGACCGTGTTTTTGCAATCTCTAGGTAGCCGAGTTGCAAAGGCCGTGACTAAGTCCTTTAGTGTACCCCCCGGTGACGAATCCACTTGGTCCGAAATAGAAAAAAGGAATTCGATGCCAATGCCAAAGCTCACTATGCACTTCTACAAGCCCTTAATGATGATGACATATCTAGGGTTATACATTGCAAATCCGCATATGAGATTTGGTCACACTTGATAGTCACACATGAGGGGACCTCACAAGTAAAGAAGGCTAAGATTGACCTTCTTCGGTCTCAATATGAAACATTTTGCATGCAAGAAAATGAACCATAGATGATATGGTTACAAGATTTACCAAGATTACTAATGGACTCTCTTCTTTGGTGAAGATATCAACAATGATCAAAGAGTAAGGAAGATCATCCGGGCTCTTCCTCCTTCATGGGAAGTTAAAGCTACAACCTTGAAGGAACTCAACGACAATGAAGAGATGGAGCTCATAGGTCTCATTGGGAACCTCAAAACCCATGAGATGGAAAGGAAAGCAAGGGAGGACATGGCTCCTACCAAGAAGAAGACCATCGCCTTCAAGAGTCAAGCTACACACTCCGATGAAGATGATGAAGAAGAAGATGATGAGGAGCTCTCACTCCTTGTTAAGAATGTCCGGAGGATGTACAACAAGGCGAAGTAACAAGGTAGAAGGAGATGGCAAGGAGGCAAAGAAGAAGAAAGATCATATGCTTCAATTGCCAAAAAACCGGGACACATTGTGGCGGAGTGTCCGGAAAAAGCAAAGCCTTCCACTTCAAAGAAGCCTTACAAGAAGAAGGCTATGAAGGCAACTTGGGATTCGGAGACCGAATCCGAAGAAGAGATTGACACCGCCAACATGTGCTTCATGGCCAATGAAAGCACAAGCAAGGTAACCCTTCCACCCCTTTTGATGATGAACTCTCCATGGATGAACTAGGAGAAGCTTTTGTTGAGTTATCACAAAATTATGATTTCTTGAGAAAAAGTATTTAAAAATGAAAAAGGAAAATGAATCTTTAAGTCATCAAGTTTTTACTCTTATAAAAGAAAAGGATGATTTGGTTTCCACCTTGACCACTACTAAAATGATTTTGAAAAATATAAGATTTCTTGCAAAGGTAAGACCCCACTAATTGATTCTAATGAAGTTTCTATGCTTAAGGAAAGATTAGATTCATTAAGTGTTATTTTGAAAAATTGTGAATTTAACAAGAAGAAAATTGAGGCTATGTTTCCTAAGAAGCAAGCCCCAAAGAAAAATGCTCATGTTCATGTTCATGCTACACAACCTAAACAACATGGCAAAACCCCAAAACATGCTCACACTACACATCATGCTTTCATGTATAGAAAAGTGTACTCATGTTCACATTGTGGGCGGAAAGGACACTTAGCTAATTTTTGTTATGATAGACTAAGTGCATCACATCATAATGTTTGGGTTCGTAACACTAACTTTCAAGGACCCAAGAAAGTTTGGGTACCAAAGTCAACTATTGTTTTAAATGATGTAGGTACTTTCCAAAGCCCAACGATGTAGAGGTTTGTGGTATCTTGATAGCGGTTGCTCAAGGCACATGACTTGGGACATTAACAACTTTGCAACCCTATCAAGATATCATGAAGGTGGCACCGTCACCTTCGGAGATGACGCCAGGGTAAAATCATCGGTATTGGTAATGTAAAACTTGGCACCTCTCCTTTAATTGAAAATGTAGTTTTAGTTGATGGCCTCAAGCATAATCTCTTGAGTGTTAGTCAACTTTGTGATAAAGGTTTTGATGTAGTTTTTGATAATGTTGCTTGTAAAGTTATGATAGAATTTCTAATGTTTGTGTATTTTCCGGTTTTCGTGAAAGTAATGTTTATATGATTGATATGTTGAATATGTCTTGTAATATTACTTGTTTGAAAGCCCTCGATGATGACTCTTGGTTGTGGCATAGGAGATTAGGGCATATTTCTTTTGATCACATTTCTAGGTTAAACACAAAGGAAATGGTGAAAGGTATTCCTTGTTTGAATTTTGAAAAGGACCGAGTTTGTGACGCATGTCAATTTGGGAAACAAACTAAGTCTTCTTTCAAGTCAATTAAAGATATCATGACATCACGTCCTTTGGAGTTAATCCATATGGATCTATTTGGCCCAACACAAACCAAAAGTCTAAGTGGGAATAGATTTGCTTATGTTTTGGTTGATGATTTTTCAGTTTTCTTTCTTGAACACAAAAACCAAGCATTTTCGTATTTCCAAACTTTTAAGAAAAGAGTTGAAAAAGAAAAGGATTCTTTGATTTTGAGAATAAGAAGTGATAGAGGAGGTGAATTCATTAACCAACCCTTTACCACTTTTTGTGATGAACATGGAATAAAGCATGAACTTTCTTGTCCTAGAACTCCACAACAAAATGGAGTAGTTGAGCGGAAAAATAGAACATTACAAGAGATGGCTAGGACAATGCTAAGTGAATACGGTCTACCACATTATTTGTGGCCGAGGCCGTTAATACATCATGCTACATATCTAATCGTGTTTTCTTATGTAAAAATACTACAAAAACTTCTTTTGAAATGTACTTTTAAAAACCAAATGTTTCTTATTTCAAAGTTTTTGGATGCAAATGTTTTGTTTTAAATACAAAAGATAATTTGGGAAAATTTGATCCTAATCTTATGAGGCTATTTTTGTAGGTTACTCAAATACTAGTAAGGCTTATAGAGTTTTCATTAGATCATCTTTGACTATTGAAGAGTCTATTCATGTTAAGTTGAGGAATCTAACAAGTTTGTTAAGAATGTTATAGAAATAGATGCATTGGATGAAGGCTTGGAGAAAGTCACCTTGGAGGATGCTTCTACCATGGGAGACAAGCCAAGGATGATGATGGAAGTGAAGCCAAAGTGGAAGAGGCCCAAGGAAATGAACATCAAACAAATGAGGTGGAGCCTACTCAACCACTACCTAAGGATTGGAGATTCAATCCTCATCATCCCAAGGACCTCGTCATAGGTGAAGTATCAAAAGGGGAACTACTCGCTCTAAAATTCAAGATTATTGTGGCCACTTTGCATTTATTTTACACATAGAACCCAAAAATGTGTGCTCGAAGCCGAGGCCGATTCATATTGGTTGCTAGCCATGCAAGAGGAACTCAATCAATTTGAGCGCAACCAAGTTTGGCACCTTGTTCCTAGGCCCCACGATAGACCAACAATTGGTACTAAGTGGATCTTTAAGAATAAGTTGGATGAATGGGTCATGTAGTTAGAAACAAGGCTAGGTTAGTTGCCCAAGGTTACACTCAAATCGAAGGGATCGATTTTGAAGAAACCTTTGCACCCGTAGCACGGCTTGAAGCCATACGGATGACATTAGCATTTGCCTCATATAAAGATTTCAAATTATTTCAAATGAATATTAAAAGTGTTCTAAATGGATTTATTGAAGAGGAGGTGTATGTTGAACAACCCCCGGATTTGTTGATCCTACACATCCGGATTTTGTTTTTAAATTAGATAAAGCTCTTTATGGTTTAAAACAAGCTCCTAGGGCTTGGTATGAAAGACTTTCCTCCTTTTTGATTTCAAATGGTTTAAGAAAGGTAAAATTGATACAACTTTGTTTACAAAACATGTAGAAAATGACATTCTTATTGTGCAAATTTATGTAGATGATATTTTTGGTTCTACTAATGAATCTCTTTGCAAAGCTTTTAAGTCATGCATGAAGGATGAATTTGAAATGTCTATGATGGGGGAGCTCAACTATTTCCTTGGACTCCAAATCAAGCAAAGGAAGGATGGGATCTTCATCAATCAAGCCAAGTACACAAAGGAACTAATCAAAAGGTTTGGGCTTGAAGGATCAAGAGTAAGCAAAACTCCCATGGCAACAACTACAAAGCTTGACAAGGATGAACAAGGTAAAAGTGTAGACATTAAATTATACCGTAGCATGATTGGTAGCTTGCTTTATTTGACGGCTAGTAGGCCGGATATTATGTTTTCCGTTTGTCTTTGTGCACGTTTTCAATCTTGTCCTAAAGAATCTCACATAATAGCGGTTAAACGCATATTAGATACCTTAAGGGCACTATTGAAATGGGTTTATGGTATCCTAAAACCGGATTATTTGAAATGAAGAGTTTTTCGGATGCCGACTATGCGGGTTGTAGGGTAGATAGGAAGAGCACAAGTGGAACATGTCAATTCTTAGGTAATTGTCTTGTATCTTGGTCTTCCAAAAAGCAAAATTCGGTAGCCCTATCAACCGCCGAGGCGGAGTATGTTGCGGCCGGAGCTTGTTGTGCACAAGTTCTTTGGATGAAACATACTCTCCTTGACTATGATTTACACTTTGATCATGTTAAAATATTTGTGATAATACTAGTACTATTCACATGACAAAGAATGCAAATCAACATAGTAAAACCAAACACATTGACATTAGGTATCACTTTCTTAGAGATCATTATGAGAAAGGTGATATTGATATTGATTATGTTTCTACCGATTTTCAACTTGCCGATATTTTTACTAAACCTTTAGACTATGCTAGATTTTCCTTTATTTGTGGTGAGTTGAATGTTTGTATTATGGATTCTTAAAATTAAAAATTGTTTTTCAATTGTTTTGTTTTAACCCCTTTTGATGTATGACAAAAAGGGGGAGAATAAGTTTGTTGATATTTGGAAAATAAGTGTTTAAGTTTGGAAATTAAGTTTAAACTTTCTAAGTTTGATACTATTTGAGTTTCATTTCATGAAAAAAAAAAAAGTTTGTGTTTATTTGAGTTTTTGGACAAAAACTATTGTTTGTTAAATGCTTTATGTATGCTTACATAGCTTTTCATATTCATGATAAATACATAGCATTGTTTGAGGGGGAGCTTTCCAAGCTTTTCCTCCTTATTTGTTTCAATAACTTATATGTTTTGTCATCATCAAAAAGGGGGAGATTGTTGGCCCAAGGTTACAATCACCCTTGTTAGTGAATTTTGATGATTACAAAACATATTAGTTATTTGTACTAATAACAATTATTGTTTAAGTGTGTTTCAGGTTTATTATCATACTAGAAGTACTCTCACTCAAATACAAGGTTTTTGGACTCAAGACAATTCAATTTGGCTCAAATGGCAATATTGAAGATCAAGTGAAGATAGCCCACCTTGAAGAATAGCTTTGAAGTCCTTTAGAAGTTTGTAAGTTTAGAATGTTAAAGTTTGATATAGGAAATTGGCTCTAGGATTTGCACACACACTTGTTTCATGTATTTCCTATGTTTTGAAATAGTTATTGAAAATGGTTATTCTAAGTTTTATGCCTTAATTTATATATACATGTACCAAAACTTTATATCTTGAAAAACTTGTTTAAAACATGTGTATAACTATTTTCTGCATAATACTTAGCTATATGTATTTTTAAAATATTTATCAAAATTTTTTCTAACTCAAAACAGCCCAGTTTTTCAGTTTCAGGCAACATCGGTCGACCGGCCCGGTCGACTGGTGCTGTGTCTGGACATGCACTGTTTGTGCATGTCCGTTTCGGTCGAACGGAACCGGTCGACCGACGGAGAGCATTCTGCTCTCGGGATATTTCGGTCGACCGGGCCGGTCGACCGGAAGAAGGAAACTGTGTTTCCTCCTTTTGGGTCGGTCGACCGGACCGGTCGACCGGGAGCCAACGGCTACTTCCAGCTAGGCTGGCGGTCGACCGGACCGGTCGACCGCCAAGCCTGCAACTTAGCAACGGCTCTTTCCTCTTTGGGCAGTTCTGAAAAATCTGTTTTTTGTTTCAGCTTTAACAGATTTTTGGAGATTTGTTGGGGAGCTTTTTCAAGAGAAAATAAGACAAAATAAATTGTTTTTAACCTATTTTAAGCCTATTAATAGAGGAGAAGTCTCTCTTGCACTTCACTTAGAAAAATCCTCAAGTTTTGTTGTTTTCAAAAGAGAAAAGAAAAAATTGTTTGAAGCTTTCAATTCCTACTCTTCAAGATTGTTTTTCAGTTGTGTTTGATTCTCTATATCACTCTACAACTGAAAGTTTTCTCACCACACTTCATAGAGCCAAAAATCCTATACTCATTCTATAGTGAAGTTGTAATTGAAGTGAGAGTGTTTGTAAAAGAATTTGAGAAAAAGTGTAGTGATCAAGTTGTGATCACTTTGTTCTTGTAATTCCTTCTTTGTGGAGCAACCTCTTCGGTAGAGGTCCTTTGTACTTGGTGGAGCTCGGTGCTCGGTCTTCGGTAGACCAATTGTAAAGCATCCTCGGTGGATAGTGGAAACCCTTCACGGAGGTGAAGGCGGGGACTAGAGCAAGTGTGCTCGAACCTCGAAACAAATCATCTTGTTTGCGATTGCCTTTGCGTTATTCTTGCTTTCAATTTCTCTTGCTTTATATTGTCTTGAATTATTTGCTTGAGAACTAACCCTCTACTTGTGCAATCTTATCTTGTTTACTTTAACTTGCTATACTTGTTGTGTTACATTGTGTGCATTTCATT